>CAKNEU010000009.1:639717-778247 GCA_930272665.1 Mariannaea elegans | reverse complement strand
TTGTCTCGAACCGTCTCGTCTTGTCTCGAACCGTCTCGTCTTGTCTCGAACCGTCTCGTCTTGTCTCGAACCGTCTCGTCTTGTCTCGAACCGTCTCTTCTTGTCTCGTCTCGTCTCGTCTCGAACCGTCTCGTTTCAAGTTCTTCTTCTTTGTTGTTGTACTGTTTCGTTTCTCTTCTCCCAGCAGTCTCTTTTGACTACAGCTCGCCTTTTCTCTTTACCTTTACCTTTACAATGTCCTCCTCAATATTCCATTCACTCGCAAACGCCGCTATCTCAGCAGAAGAAAGAACCCTTCCTCTCGAGGGATGTCAAAATATATTCAAAGCATCTACCATAGCTCGTACTAAGGTATCTGTAAGTTGCTTCTGTTTCCCCAACCTTGACGATGTGAACTAAAACCAGGCGAGGCAATGAACGTTCTGATCCCCGAACCTCCAAACACGCCAAAACTTCACCTTAAAATGTCGATCGTCGACTCCCACCAAGTTTTACTTTTCCCCCGCCTACGACTTTACCAACGCTTAACCCTACGGTGCCACGCCATCTTGCCAACAGCCCGCGAGACTGTCCCGAGCCTACTTAACAGCCTCCGCCACTAGCCCTCGGGGCCTGATCCCGTCGAGCTCCCACATCAGCTTGTGCTCTATTCAGAGCTTAACCTCGAATGCGGACGCCTAGCAAGTCTCGGACAGAGCTCGCTAAGAGCTGCGGGCGTATGCCATATCGTTCGAGCACATCCGGATGCAGCGCTGCCGCTCCTACTAAACAACAACACCACCACAGATCACACTGAACGATCATACAGTTCTCCTGGGACCATCCCTGAGCTCCTCGACATGCTGGATCATATTGGTCAGCACCATATTAGATGCCAGAATGGCCACTATAGGCGCCGAGGCTTTGCCTTAGGGACCGTGGCGCAGGGGCCAAGTGCCGTTTCCGCAGAAGACTTCTTTTTCACGATAGATATGGCTAGTAATAGATAGTGTCTTAGATAGTAAGATATGCCAGACTGCATGCCAGCAAATACTGCTCCTTCTCCAGTCCCACTTCAGTATTCTGCCCTCAAGCTAAATGATCGGCTCGCTCATACTGAGATGGTTTTGCTCCCTGTGGCCCGAGCAAATTGATTTTATATTTTCTTGCAGGCTTTCAACCATGGGACGAACTGTCTCAAGCTTCATAAATTAAATCGACACCGTCTGGAAGAACTCTCAGTTTCTGCCTATTAACAAATAACCCACAGACTTCGCTTGCCTTTGAAATGACGTCCCATGTCCGAAAAGGTTGGTGACAGACGTCTCGGTTGGCCCGCCTGGTTCGTGGTCCACAAGGGATGGAATGTGGCTGCTGTGGCAAAGAAGATTCTGTACTCCAAAGAGGGACGAGCAACCATAAAGAGACAGTTCAACATCCAAGTGAAATTTGGTACGAAATCAAGGGTTCAATTATCAATATGAAGCCTCGACCTCTCAGATTGAGCCCGAAGGTATCAGCTCGGGTTGACAAAATGCGTTCGCTCTAAGTTGATAAAGTGCCCCAGCGTTTGACGCTGATCTTTGAATGATCCACAGGCTTCATGATGTTGTGATTTTAACTGTGGTTATTAGGTTAAGGCATATGGGATAATGCCTTTACTTTTTAATTTTATTTCTAACTTTGCTACAGCGGCTTGTTCTTCCTTTATGAGAGTCATAGAAGGTGTTGAAAAGGCCTAAAAAATAAAAATAAAAACATAAAAACAATAGGTGCCTTAGACTTTTCTTAAGAGCAAGACAGTTCACGCCCTCTGACTCATTTACATATCTAAGGCAACACTGAAAATCTAAGACCAGGATGGATATACATCAATAAACTGCCTTGCCCACTTGATAGCCTGAATAGCACAACCTAACTTCAATTCCTGATCCCCATGGATGCGTTTCCCGCTAGGTCTTCCTGGCACTCACTGCCCCCGGAGGTTCATTTCTCAATTTTATCATTCACGATCATGGAATCTTCAGCGGATGCTTCGGACTACGAGTTTCCTAAAGCGTCAGTCTTGGCCACTGTGTCCCGAGAGTGGCAATCCTTTTTCGAAAAAGAAACGTTCCGGCATCTAGCTCTTACATCATCAGATCTACGCAAATTTACAACAGTGATCAAAAGAAATATTGTTAGATTAGACTCTTTAAGACATTTGCGGCTACAGATCAGGCTTATCAACTACACTCGGCGTGCGTGTGGCAAGCTGGAGAGCGCAGCAGATATTGAACAGTAAGTAGTGATCTATCTGTAACTTGCACGAGACATTGATTTAATATCTGCGGCAACAGGAACAACCACATATTTACATGCGATATAGCATGCTTATTGAACATATTGTCGTCGTGGGAGGGCACCCAAGGAGGGCTCACGCTAGAGATTACTGCACATTCACCGAGCGACAATAAGTACCACGTGAACGAACTTGAACTTTACGACGATTACCCA
Source organism: Mariannaea elegans (assembly GCA_930272665.1). Taxonomy (NCBI): domain Eukaryota; kingdom Fungi; phylum Ascomycota; class Sordariomycetes; order Hypocreales; family Nectriaceae; genus Mariannaea; species Mariannaea elegans. Next base: position 775,772 of record CAKNEU010000009.1, on the reverse strand, counting down.
TTCCGCTTTGAGAACGACCTGGATAGATATCCTGGAGGCATTCGGAAGTTCTGGGAACAGAAAAGAGAAAAGATAATAAATGGCATTAGAAGCCGGCCCTCCTTAAATGGGATGCGACGGCCAACTGCACATCGACTTCGCGGTACGCCGCTTGAGCTTCAGCAAAGGCTAATGCGGAAGCATCTACCGAACGTCCCTATTGTTCAAGGGCTTGTTTTTCGTCCAGAGTTCTTTAGGGGGGTTGCATTTACATCACTTGCAAAATTATTTCGTGAAAGCTTTATTAACTTACAATCATTTTATTTCGAGAAATATAGTGGACGCACAGTTGAAGCTGATAAAGAGTTTATGAATGGTAAGATGAACTATAATTTCGTGATAAAAGCGAGCCAGCGCGGCTAACCGTCGACCCTAGGTGTCCAAACACACTTATTCCCTTCTCTTCCTGCTAGCTTGTGGTGGTTCACCTTCCAGGAGAGGCTAATGTGGGATTCTTACCGATCCTGGGGTGAGGGAGAAGCTTTGGGAACAATAACGCCATTTCTGGGGAAGGCATGCCATCGTTTTACTAGATTCTGCCCTCCTCATCATATACACGTCGAACAGTTTTTCGGCCACATCATCCGGCACGAGAAGCGAGGGCTATCCCGGCTTTGCCATCTCTGTCTCAGAGCCACAACTCTCAATCCCTGGCACAGCAGCCAATCTCGAGTAACAGCGTTACTCGTCTTGGCTGCCAAGGCGGCGAAGAAACTGCATCAACTACGAGTTTTAGAAATTTGGGATGCTAGAAATAGATCTGGACACTTATTCTGCTTTCGTCAGGATGAGTGTCGGGCAACCATAACCTGGCGAAGCACCCATTTTATTCTTGAACGTCAGGCAATCAAGGCCTGGGAGGAGACTCTCCCAACTCACCGACTACTTGCTATCGAGAGGATCCCATTTCCGGAAGCAGGTGAGGATGGATTTGGCTTCAAGGCCACGTCTATAATCCGTCATTTGAGTCTTCGGAAGCTGGCCTTTGACCCGATTACTGAGGCACGACTTGTGGCTCAACTAGGCTCATACTCGATCTTTTAAAAAATTTCATACCCAATTGACCTATCAAGCATTGCCCAAACTGCAAATACTACTTTTGTAACTACAAGCCTTCAAGTCTAAGTTGCCCCTCAACTACATGCCCTGCTCTCGTCGTCATATACAAGGACTTCTCGTCTTTCGCAATCTGAATCGATGTCGGTCCGTCAATAGCAGTGCTATTCCCACCACCAGCAACAACACTCGTAGTTCCATCCAGCAGGATCTTTGCAATAGCGTTCTCAGGCTGCGAAACGTACGCAACAAGGCCTGGGGCAAATTGAAAGTCATCCTATCCACACTGTCCTATCCGCCAAAGGCCACTCGCGAAGACAGTCCAGGTACAAACTAGCGCAGCAAGAGAACAAGAACACAGACTGAAGAGCTACCTCCAGCTGAACTAGAGTTCTTACGGGATGGAAAGACGCCCGGTCTCCTTCCCAATCTTTGGCGATTACCTGGCACAGAGCGCGAGGTTATTCTCGTTAATATTCGGCCTTAAATTTCAAAACCCGTTATCCTGATAGAGATTTCTTCCATCTTTGGTTCTATGTAGATTAAGCTATCGGGCGATATGGGGGAAACAGCCGAGCAGATGGGCGAATTAACGAATTTTTTGACAATCCCTTGGTTTGGGACAACATGGTTTGGAGCGATGATAAGGATGGCAGAGCCATTATTGAAGCCGGGAAGAATAAGGCATTCCGACATTTACAATAATTCAGAAAAGAGTATGCTCAACAAGAGCCGACTCCACCTCCAGGCAATCCTCTCCGCTAGGCAATCCTCCTCCTGCTCCTCCACCGCCTCCTCCAACAGGGGATGATACCGAGCTATATGATTCTAAAGAGCTTCGGGACTTCAGAGCGCAATTCCACGGCAGAGGAACACCTGAAGCTAATCAGATGGAGATCATTGATCCTGAAACGGACGAGAAGATTACTGTGGATATCTTGGGATGCTATCCTATTTGGAAGACCTGGTTAGCTCTTGCTTTACCAAGTCTAAATGAAGAATATCCGAAGTCATTAAGGGGGCTGTACGTTAATGCTGCCGAAGTCTATCCAGAAGCATTCACAAGATATGTCAAGGGAGGCTCAAATATCACACTGTTAACAGCAACGCATAAGAACCAGATGGAAAAATTGCAAATTCACTGATTTCGAGCTCAATCTGGTCCTGTGTATGCTATGGGGTGAAAAATGGCATTACCAAGCCTACGGAATTCCTTATTATTTTAAAGAGCGAGACTCCATGCTGTGGTCCAAGAGTCTTCTTGTCTAATGTTGGAAGTCGGCAGCTATGGATGTCCTGCATGATCATATGATTAAGGCCGGATAGAGCATCCCTATAAATAATGATGTTCTTAACCGCATTAAGCCCAAATCCTGGAGGAAATGAATCTAATTTTGTTTTGTTGCATTGTGGATTACATTCTGTTTCTTGTATTAACGTCTTTTCTTTTTTTTTTTTTTTTTTAAAAAAAAAAAACTCTAGCAGTTAAGGATGATTGTCCGTTACGTTGGTGTAGTTGATTTAGATCTGTCTAGAATCTAAATTTATTCTTGTTAACTCAAGTTCAACTAAATTGGTCTTTGAGGAGATCCATGTTTGATAGTGTTAACAGATACAAATATGAGCAGAAGATGGGCTCAACGGTCTTCATGGTGTTGCAAAGCAAGGGTACCTACAAGAGATTCAGCAGTTCATCGAAGACTTTGGAGTTGATCCTGACATTAAGGATCGGTATGGAGCAACGCCTATGACATATGCACTTCTTATACCTGATAAAGATGAGGCCTGGGAAACAATGTGCTTCCTGTTCTATCTTAAGGCCAGGAAAGATGCTGTTGCTGTGGCTGGGGATAGCCGTTAGACATACGCCACTCTTGCAAGGTCTATGAAAAAGGACAAATCGGCAAAGTTACTGGAAGATAGAGAAGATTACGCCTCGAGTTATACGATAGATTCTGTATAGCTGTAATTTACTCGATAATTATCATATTTTTCTGGTTGAGGTCCCTTCTCTGCACAATAGCAGTCATTGCAACATCCGTACACTGAGAAATGGGCAAGGTAAAGAAGAAGTTCATATAGTTATAGTTTCCTTCAATACTGCATAGTGGAATCCATCCAGTACTGCATCTCACCTTGGAGCTTGGAAATTCCAATGGAACGCAATATTAACAGTGTGTATAGTTGATGGTTCGTGAGTGGATTTCATTCTTGATGGTCTGTCTCTAAGTTAGGCGCTTACTAGTATAGAGCTTAGTGTTATGTGGTGAACTACCGTGTAATTGAAGTTGTCTGGGAAAAGGTTTGTGATTTGCCTATGACTAGAGATGTTGTGAATCTACGATACCCAAAGACCCATGACTGGCACATCTGGTATCACGGCAGCTAATATTCAAAGCATTTCTTTCGAGTATCAACCAATCCTAAGTCACGCGGTACAACTCTTTTCCCAGTCTTTTCTCACGATATCTTCCATCCAGCTGTTTCAAGAGCCACACATCTACTTCAGCCTGCGATAGCCCCCAATCTCTTTGTTTTAGATCTTGGCAACCGCAACGATAGGTCCTCCAGCCCCGCCTTGCTGGACAAGAACAGCGGCGTTATGCGCCGGGTCCATGGATGACTTTGGGGAGGGAAGCTCAAGTGTGAGATTTCCCCCAGTCCATTCTCCAATCTTCATCAAGTTCATGACGACATTGCGATGATTAATCTTCTTTCTCTTGTTCGGCCCACCCTTAACCTTGACCACCTCATCCTGAGCACTGTAGACCACAACAAGAATGTCATGGGACTCCACTTCATACTTGTCCGAGTCGATGCGGACCTCAGTGTCGTTGGCATCAACATAGATATGCCAGTCCATAGCTTGCTGAACGGTCCTGGCACGGGCAATGATGTCCTGGATCTCGTTTTTGCCGCCCGACCCAGAACCGTCAGAGACACCGTTGACAACAAGTTGAGGCGTGAAGAGGGTGTTACGATTCCATTTCTTGGCATATGCGCGCTGGCGTTGGTCCCAAGTGGAACTGGCAAAAGTGTCTTTCCAGCCGAGATGATCAAAGATTGTGACGTTATAAGTCAAAAGAAGGGTATTCGGGTGATTTGTGACATCCTGGATGTCTGGGATGGCAGGAGGACAAGACTGGCAGCCCTGGGACTGGAAGAATTCGGCAACAGCGAGGGGTTCAAATGAAATGAAGCATGACGCAGTGTGCATGTGGTTTGGGTCGTCACCAAGTGGTTCGCCGTTGTCATCGAGAGTTACGGAGCAAACCAACGGGGGTTGCTTCTTGCGGCGGAAAAGCTTCTTAAGAAGAGTGGCCATGGCGAAAAAGTATGGTCGGTTGATTTAAAAAGATTGTTGGTTAAACGAGGTTAGTATGAGATGCTGATTGGAAGAAGGGGGATCGAGAGAAACGTCGACTTTATATCTGGGAGTTCATGATGCACAGCGGCAGATAGATTCACGCAGCAAGTCTGGGGTCAGCTCTAGCAGTCAGTCTACCATGGATAAAGTGAATATTCCAAATCAATGCGAACTTATGTCTCAGCTGAAACCATAATCTGTCATCAGAAGAGTAGAAGTCTGGCCAATGGCAACTAAATCCTACATGAAGAGCGTATCTGCCTGGTGGAGTTGGAGTGTAAGCGCTCGCATTGGATTTCTGAACGTGGGATAACAAGGGGTCAGAGTCGTCGTACTAACTATGCTACACCGACTTGGGCGAGCCAAATGCCGATCAACGTACGGATTACATTACGCGGAGTTGATAATAGTTGCAATGTTCAAGGATTGGTTCGATGTAAGGCTGATCTCGGCTGCTCACTGGTTCGACGATGCCAGGTTATCCCATGTAAGAAAGGTGGTATTGCAGGGATAACTGGTAATCAGCCCAGTGAGGCTGAGAGGCTCCATATTTGCTGATTTTGCTCGCGTCTTGATTCCAAATTGGGGGTTAACATCAATTTAGCTTAGTGCTGTAAGCATGGATCCAGCGCCAATTCTCCTATCAACAATGATTCCACATCAAGATTTCTCCAAACCTGACAGCCCAGTCAGGGGTTTCGATCGGGACTTAGTTATAAAATCCAACTTCCAACGATGTACTGAAATGATTTTCCGGCAATTTAAGATGCGTGAAGCTTGGGGTTGTATCGTCAATTACTCATTGTGATAAATTGCTACCGTATCTTTAATACTAAGTGGTAGAGGTCTACGCATACTACACATGCAACTTACTGCTGTTGGTATTGACTTATAATCTCTCATAAACCCTAGTCTTTATGCCCCTTTCGCCCTTAGAGATCCGCCCAGACAGCACAGAGTAATTACAGCAGTAAGCCGCTGGAGAGCTCGCGACCAATCGCCCCACGAATATGGCTCCTATGGCAGAAAGCCTCACTTGTGCTGGACATAGGCTGCCCATCCAACTCTTGATACCGTGGTGAGATTTCCATCTCGTAGACTAGAAAAGAATGCTAAATGCTTTCAACCACCTGATTTACTTGCACAAGACCTCTTGACAAGTGAATACATTGGTTTTGTTAGGTGTAGCGTGTCGAACTAGGGATATTGTAGTATATGGATATATAGGAATAATAAGATCAACTAGGCAATAGAAATATAGAGAGAATGCTTATGTTGTAACGGTTAGCGTGCTGTGGCTAACTGAGCAATTGACCAATCTGGTAAAAGCCAAAAAGATCAACCAATATCCGTACTTCGTACGGACATTGTGGCACACATTAGTATATAAAGCCAATCAATCCCTTACATCTTCGCAGAGCCGGCGTAGGCAGGCCCTAGCCCGTAACATTAAGCACCTTCCTACCCACTTAAGAAATAGATAGGCTTGGTAGCAGTGAATATTTGTACTTTAATTTAGGCAAAGGTTTATGCAAAGGTTTATAAGATACGGAGTAATCAGGTTGCAAACATAAGCGTCATGTCTATTGAGACAATAATACAAAGATAGCTTAATATATAAGAGGATAGATCTATAGCTCTTATTATTAGAGTTAATTTATATTCTTTATATATCTTATATCTCTATTATAATATAAGAATTTAAGTTCTTTCACCCGGTGGTTATGAGATACGGCGCTGGCGGGAAGCGCAAAACCACTATTTTTGGGGGATCCGTCAACCTGCAGTTGATAAGGCGCCGGGGACATTGAAGGTACAATGGCAAACGAGCTCGCTATCCATTATCCATCGGAGTCATTACCCTTGAGGGACGTCTTGGTGAGACTCAGGGTATCCATTGAGCGTGCGATTAAGCATATGCTCTAAGTCAAGGCATGGTTATAAGGGTCCCACGCCTACTTCACCAAGGGGGGATGTTCACCGAGTCGGTCGTATCTTTCTCATACCCAGAGCAGTCGCTCGAGCCGTACCAACAACCTCGCGTACCTACGCATCGAGCACATGGTGCAATATCCACCATTCGATGGCAGTGTCACACGGCCTCCCAAAGTCTTTGTCAGAGTTTGTGAACCTTGTTGAAGCCGACGCGCACGGCCGAGGTATTATTTCTTTGAAAGATATGGTTAGACTGTCATCCCTTGTATGAGATCAGATCTCAGAATCAGCAGGTCTTTCTATGGCGTTCAGGATAGCTTCAGCCTTCATCTGATGGCTTCTGCTATGCCAGGGAAATCCATCTTCAATGACTCTGACTCTGTTCTTTAACGGGAAGAGCTCGGGACAGACGCCAGCGAAGACCCGCTCTTTGCTCCTCTCTTCACCTCCCTTCGACATGTTGATGCTACTGAACGATAAGACCCTTAGGAAATTCATTGAGAAAGGATAAAGTAACCAAGATATTGAGGGTGGCCCGAGAGTGTGAGCAGCGGGGTCATTCAGAGACGTCTTGGAACTGCGCTGTACTTCCCCATACTTGACTCAGCCCTCGAATTGTCGAGCACTAAGAACAATTAAGAATCGTACCGGCAGGATTGGCAGCCGCGCTCGAACAAGTGGCCATTTGGCTCACAACGCAGTGGGAATGTCTTGATACACTTACTACTCACTCAACCACATAGAAAAGAATCGACTTCCTCCGCGGTTGATCGTCCAAGGCCACGATTGGTGATTCCTGGCGTCGACGAAATTTGAGACGGCGATCTAGAACAAAAACCTTGATGGGCTCTACGACGTCAGTTAGGGGAATCTATCAGATCGTCTCTATATTACAGCTGCTCGTACTCTGGTTGGCCTTGGCTTTCCAGCCATGGTTTCGGCTCTCACTGGCTTATCATGGGAGATCAGACGAGATCCCGAGTTTTCCAGCGGCTATGGTCGTATGTGGGGGGCAAGTTCCAAGTGTTGGTCGGGGCATCGAGCCCCTGCACATCCCGCGGCATGTTAATGAGGCCTGGTACGGGCACCCAGTCCTGAGTTGGCGCCACTCAATCAACCAACCGGTATTTAATCTAGATTACGTCGTACGTTTGGGTTGAGCCGCCGGGTTGTCTGCTGGCTTTGCCTAGGCTGCCTAGGCTGCCGGGGCTGCGTTGACTGTGTAGTCTGTGTAGGGCTGTTATTATCGGATTCTTGAGATCGTAGCGATGAGGGTATCTCGAGCTTCCTGTTGCTAAGAAGGCGTGGTCTGCCACGGAGGTTTTCGACAACGTCGGGGCCGCGGACACGGAGTGGCTCCATAAGGTCCTAAGTCAAAGTCAGCAGAATTCACTTAGATTTCTAGGGAAATCATACCAGAGGCTTCTTAAGCCACCAGTGCGGGTGGATAACTTCCTTCGTAAGCGGCTGTGATATCTCAAGCCGGCGTAGGATGTAATGACTGCAGGGAAGCCCGTACTGCTGTAAAAAGCAACTCCTGCAGGGTGGCCTTTGCTACAACGCGTCGAGTCACAATAAAAGAGGCAAGGGATTTTAAGGCCTTTACAGCGCATTTCAGTAACAATATAATAGATTAGATATTGGAGTTAGGAAAGGAGTAAAAGAAAGGTTGGTCTCCTAAACGTCAGTTAAGGAAATGAATTCTTCATGTAGGGCACGTGAAATCCCAAGACTCCCATGGAGTGTCCAGTTCCATGTCAAGATCAAATGTATTAACATCAATCTATTCCCGTGGGTTAGTGGCTGCTCCGAAAAACTTCAGAGAATAAGACTGACGTCAGAGTAATTGCTGTCAAGCCATGCTGACATTGGGAATGCCATCGTACTAGGTGTCGGTATTTGGCACACCGAAAGAGTCTATCTGAGCGTCAGTACAGCTTGAAAAATGGCCCCGTATATTGAGTTGAAACGCTACAGTATATAAGCCTTGTAGCAGTACCACTTACATCAACCTGATCCCCAAATTCCCGAGCGAGTGGTTGCGCTTGACCCTGAAGCGATGCCCTTTGCTTCCCATTGTGCCTGTAATATAAGTCCAGGAATCTCTGTGCGAATATGGCCTTGGCCGCTTGGAAGGATTCATTTTCCACATATATCTTGAGCAACATGATGGCTGCACACATGGTCACGAAGCACCAAGGTTCTCCGTGCGCACAGCGAAGGTACAGATCCTCCATATTCGGAAGACACTGCTCTAAAAGATCGATCGTAGAATCGCAACTCATCATTATGATGCTCGTTGAGTCTGTCTCCATTAGCATTGTAAAAACACGGTGGGGGACGGCAGCTAGGAGGCCTGGGAACTAACCTCTGGGCTGCAGCATAGTTACGCGCACCAGGCTCAACGAAGCTAGCAAAAGGTCATCTCGAAGCATTGCTAGGCCCTGAATTCCGTGCGCCCTTAGCTTTTTATGGAGAAGAAGGACATCTCGGGAGAATTGATAGCAAGTATTTTCAGAGAGCCAGAATTTGCTATTTTCCCTCTGGAGATACGGTCGATGGATAGCCAGGATGCACTCAGTTAGCTGAAAGTACAGGAACGCGTGAGATAGAATGGCCTTTTCATCTCTACTTCCCACATTTCCCTCCTTCATCTCCCAAGATGGAAGAGAATTTATTGCTCGTGTTAGATCATGAGTGTATCGCAAGACATCCTCGTACTCGATGGTCTTGGAAACTCCGGTGCTAGACAGGCGTCGAGATATCTCGAGACGTAGTTCCCAGCTGCGAGAGCCGTGATACTGGTAAGAAGTGTTGGTATAGTAGCTCTGCGGCTTTGATGTGGGGATTTCCTCTGATCTTTCGTTAAACTCTTCGTCATTAATATTCGCCGGCGCGACAACATTGGACTCGATGTTATGAAGGAGACTAGGCAGCCCGTACTCGAATACGTTTTGAACATCTATTTCTCGAAGAACGACCCAGATTCTCCTTTTAATCTCTATCGTATAAGGATTGTCGAGCTCTGGTAAGGGATCGTGGTGCAGCCCGTCCATGATCGCGCTTTGAATCAAAGACCCAGTTTCCATCCAGAATTTCTTTTTTCTAATCAGGTTGATTCGCTTTGCTAAATACACCAAGCAAGAGACTTGATGGTGCACGAGCTTTCGATGCTTTGAGCTTTGTTCTCTCAACCATTCGTCGCATGCAGAAATCCACTGCACCGGCATGGCCTTGTATCGTGCTGGAATGGAAGAGGAATTGCCCAGGTCAACAGTAGGGCATAAAGAGATGGAGATCATGGAGAGAATGAGTGCCGTCATCGCGGGGTAGCGAGTACTTCCAAGCACCCAGTAACTCTCATATTCTCTCTTGAACGTTGGGATGTGAACAACACGATGGAGATGCTCGAGACGATCGAGGTAGAACGAAACCAGGACATCTGTGTCGGCCTTGGGTGGAAGCAGGATCTCTAAATAATGATCGTCTTGAGAGCACACCTCTTTCGTCCCCCCGCTCTGGCTAACCTTGTTCCTTTCAATATGGACACCGAGAGGCTTCAGCCATTCATCGTAAGTTTCTTTTACGAACGGGAAGAGCCGTGGAAGCTACCGTGGCAAATGAGTTAGACCATTTAGCGACGCAGAGCAGGATATCTTACCTCGCCAAAGAATCGGAATAGAGCGTGCTTACTGTAGTACCCGCGCGGAGATCTATCTCTTGGGTCCGAGATATCTGGCTTGGTGCCATGTGCAAATGCTTGTTCTCCCACCGCAAGTCGTTCAGTCGGCAGGGCTACTTGAGAAACATCGGTAGCATCCACATATTTGGTAGCGCTGTTTCTGTCATGCTGAGATTGAGTCTTGGAAAGTAAATCCTTCAACTGAGCAACTTCAGATCGAAGATTTTGTATTTCTTCAGCTTGTTGCTGTGCAAGATGACTGCTGGACCTATATGCTTGCCCTGTTCCTGTCTCGAACGAGCATTCGTCTGGTCTTCCGGACCTCACGCATCTCTGGCAAGGCAACGTTCGGTCGCATGAAAGCTAAGTATAAGCATCTCGTCAGTACATGTAGAAGAAGGTGGCCAATCAGTCTTCTACCTTTTTCTTTCTGCATTCTCCGCAGTTCAGTTGGCGGCGTTTTCTTCGTCCCTTTCTCTCGCTGCTTGAGGTTACCGGAATGGTCTGCTTCACATGTTCGCCGCTCTCGCTATCGGTGCAAGATGGCATTTTGCGTATTTCTACAGTTACGGCAGGCCAGAGTCTATGTGTACAAGGGAGCGTTTTTGGATCATCTCCGAGGAGTAGCGATTTGAAACTGGAGTTAGCGGTGTTACTGAGCTGTCGTCCGGGCCGACCAAATTATATCCGATCATCTCCGCACACTTCAAGATGTTGTATATGTCCGATCATCTCCGCTGCTACTTTGGAAACAGCAACGGAGAATTTACAGAATTAAGGCTCTGTCTGCCATAAATTCAATTGATCCTGTGCAGGAGGCCAGCTGGAACATCCTTAAGTTGAAGTCGAGTTTGGTCGACTAATTCGGTGAAATTCGGAGATGGAGAGAGCAACGGCAAGGCGTTGTCCCATACGAATCCTATAAGACAATGCGACATAGTTTCACTGAATCCCAAGACCCCTTCGTGATTTATCTTGCTCATCTCCAGGCTTCAAACTGCAATTACCACTTCGTCTCGACCAATTTCACCCCTAATAGATGTCATGCCTTCTTCCTCAACTTCAGATACTGACAGGACCCCTACTATCGATCTCGAGTCGAAGCCTGACAACACGTCTAGTGGGTATACGACATCCAATCCTACCAACTCCAGCCCACTTCAGCCCGCATATGAATTTCCTGAGGGAGGTTTGAAGGCATGGTTAGTCGTTCTAGGCTGCTGGTGCACTTCATTCGCTTCTTTCGGATATGTCAATTCCTTCGGGTCAGTATTAGGCTGCACATTGCCTCAATATGCACTGACTAACTTCTTCTTCTAAAATTTCAGAGTATATGAAACATACTACTTGCAAACTTATCTGTCGGGGTATTCCCCCTCTAGTGTAGCATGGATTGGCTCCATTCAAGCCTTCGCCCAATTCTCTGCCACCTTGATTAGTGGCCCAGTCACAGATCGATACGGCGCGATGGTACTGATTAAAGCCCTGGAGGTAGTTAATTGAATACTAACGAGCCGTTCTAGATTGTCATTTGGCCGTTCTCACTTCTCCTCGTCGTCGCCATGATGCTGACAAGCCTCTGTTCCGAGTTCTACCAGTTCCTTCTTTGCCAGGGAGTCCTACTTGGCGTTTCGTCCGGCCTTATCTTTGCCCCAGCTCTGTCTGTTGTCGGGCACTACTTCTTCAAGAAACGAGCAATGGCCATGGCTTTCGCATCGACCGGCTCCCCTATCGGGGGCATTATCTTTCCAGTCATTATGACAAATCTCCTCCATCACCCAAGTGTTGGGTTTCGCTGGGGCCAACGTGTATGTGGTTTTTTAAGCCTTTTCTTACTTGGAATCGCTGCGTTGGCCATTCATCCCACATCTATGAGGCGGAAGGGTAGTTTCATCCTACTCGAAGCTTTCCGAAAGCCAGCGTACTCCCTCCAGGTTGCAGCACTGTTTATGGTCGTTCTTGGCATTTGGACTCCGTACTTCTACCTCGCAGAGTATGGCCTGGCACATGGTATGGCACCTAGTCTTGCCTCCTACCTATTCGCTATGATCAACGCGGGTTCCTTCGTCGGACGAATACTTGGGGGGACTTTTGCCCAATATATCGGCCAGTTTAATGTTATCACTCTTGCATGTTATAGCTCGGGGCTATTATTATTCTGTTGGCTCAAGGTCTCCACATCTGCTGAACTAATAGTTTTGTCCATTCTATTTGGAGCAACAAGCGGTATCATCATTGCCTTGATGATGTCAACTGTTGCACACACGGCCGACCATCCAAGCAAGGTATGTGTAAATCTTCTGCAAAATGTCACGCGAGCATTATCTAACCATTTCAGATTGGTACATATGTCGGAATGTCAACATTTATCGTTGGTTTTGCTGGCTTGGCTGGAACCCCAATTACTGGAGCCCTGATCAACACCTATCACGGCTACACTCAGGGCATTATCTTTAGTGCATCCGCCACGATGGCTGGCGCAGTAATCCTCACCTGCGCACGATATGTATACGCCAAGGACAAGATTGTGGCGTAGAATTGCAGAACCCGAAGCATAATAGGGTGAAAAGGCAGAAGTCCTGTCCCTAGATTGGAAAGGCTAAACAAGAACTACTCGGAAACTCTACATAATAAAACCTAGAACGCATAAAGGATCTCTTCTCTACTCTTCTATTAAGTATATATCAATTTAATAGCTTCAAATCCCATGTCCGCCACGGACTCATCTCGAGCATTTAAGAACCGACGCACGAGGCAACAACTGGTCATGAATCGCTCTTGAAGTGAGCATCAAACCACTCTATGCACTGATCCTCCGCCTTGGCGGCCTTCTGAGCTATCTCCTCCATGCCGATGGCGGCTCGGATACAGAATCCGTGAGTTGCATCCTCGTAGACGGTCATGACACTCTTAGCGGACTCTGGTTTCTCAGCAAGAACTTTGTTAACCGTGTCGATGAACTTGGCCTTGATCTGGTTGTCCTTGTCACCAACAGCAATGGACACGGGCAATGCAATCTTCTCAAAGTCGCCAGGGATATCGAGGAAACTCGGGTGTCCGGTAAAGACAGCGTCGACCAGAGTCTTGTCATCGATCTTGGCACCATGAGAAAGGAGGATAGCATGTTTGCCACCCCAACAGAAGCCAGCGGCGCCGACAGGCAACGTAGACCCTTCTTCCTTTCGGAGTTGTTCGAAGAAACCCTTGACAACGGGGTAAGTCTTGCCGATGGCGTTATAAAACATGAACGGAATAAAGGCCCCAATGGCTTTAAGGAAGTTCCAGCTGGATGGGCCGTCAGTAGAGCATGAGAAGGTAATTGAGGAGAAACTAACATTTTAGACAGAGGGTTGCGGGATTGCAAGGCGGTGAAGAGGCTCGTAAGCATCCACTCAGGAGCAGCATGACCTGAGAACGAGTGGTTAGATGCTTGGGCATCGCAATGACCGCCTTCTCGGAAGTTGCTCACCGTTCATGAAGTCAGGAAGATAGACCTTGTAGTCTCCCTTATCAGCGTAGTGGTCAGCCAAGAGCCGGCTGTTGTTAAACTCCCAGCCAAAAGCATCGGGGATGACGACAATGATGGCCTTGATTTTTCTTCCATCGGTCGGCTCAGTAACGTATGTATCCAAGCCATGAAGTTTGATGGCTTTCCCTCGGGGAGTACCTTCGTGAACACTGCCCTGAAAACAAGCGGCACAAGACATTTCTACGGTCGCTATCTGGCTCAGGACAGAGAAAATATAGAAGGACCGTCCCGATTAAATGTAATTGTGTTGATTGATGATGATGATGCCTGAGGACAATGTCTTGGTGCTAGCTTCATATAAGTTTGACAGAGATACCATCTCAATTATCTAACTTCCATCACAGGCTCAGCTTTGCACGCCTCCACTTGAAGGAGTACGCCGAATGACTTTGGCCGAGCGCCAAGGAACTAAAAAATATAGTCACATACTTTCATGTGATTGGAAGACGCACCTTATTTCCGCACTTAAAGCCACATTCAGCCAGGTCTGTGATGTACCTGAACCGCTCAAGCGTTAAATCATGGGGGAAAAAAAGACGCCTTAAATTCAATGGCTTTGACGTTGCAATCTTGGACCGGTCGGTGAGTCAACGGGCTAAATACAAGGGTCCCATCCTAACATTAATTGTAGTATTTGGGTTTGTTAGGTACTGTACAGATTAATACGATTGACTACCTACACAGTTGTCAATGCAATAGGTTTACAATCGCTGGCAGAGCATGAATATCCATTGCTCGTCTCAAGCACGGTGAAAATTAATTTCAAGAATATATAGTAAAGTCTATCAAAGCACTGCCTGGGGTTAGTTCAGGCCTACATCTCGGTGATCCCTGTCCGAGCACCTTTTTCACTAATGTAAGGTGAGGTGTCTAATTGTTATAGCTTATAACAAGCTAAAGAAGTGCGCCGTGTTGGAGCAAGCGAACCAACATCTAGCCCTTTATTACATCACGAATAGAATACACAGTACTGGTAGGTATGACCCCAGAGAGAGTCAATCTCTTAATTACCATACCAACGATAGAAGGATACAACCAATGATTAGCCGTGTATCAGGCTCTAAACAGCTGAGCGTCTGTGAGCGTATGAGTATCCTGTGCCATGTTCGAGATTCCCATGGAACCCTGCAAGCCAATTCCCTGCTGCCATAGGGGTTCCCACCAGTGGGTTCACGTAAATTAATTAGCGATTATGGGCTGAGCCTTTCAGTGGGGCGTCCACTGCGAGACGCGCTGAATGTCGCAGGACCCCGCTGCGCCACCCGAATATTAAATCGCTTGCAGACACGAAACGGGGATAGAGAAACATTGTCAACAATTATTTTTTCCGCATTTGCAGATGGGAACTTTCATTTTCACGACCCGTTTCCTTTACAGCAACCGCACGTCTTCGGAGGTTTGAATAGCTTCACTTTGTTAATCATCTAATCCTACCTGAGCTACGGCCACCCCTACTGTTCTCGAATTCAAGCCTCCTTCTCGACAGCTCCGCAACCACTACAACGCTAATCACACACACCCCACGTTACGTTCCAGGCTCAATGCGATCCCCCTGGCTTGCGGAAAACCCGCCCACACCGTACCACACCACACTACAAGCCCTCTACGTATTTCGTCCTGCAAGCACGCCGCAATCGATTTGCCGAAGTCGTATCTCTCTCTAAACGTCACCGTTCTGGTCTCAATCTATCGCGCGTGCCCTGCGTGCGTGCGTCAGAGCCGCGCCAACCGCCCAACATGCCTCCCAAAACACCAAACTCGTCCTCTACGCCCATCTTCTCGACTTCCATCTTCTCCTCGTCCACCTCCCGGCCTGCCACTCGTGACGGCGGTGGTGTCGATCCCCTCAACAAGGATCGCAAGCCCTCCTTCTCCCGCAAATCCTCCCTATCCAACTCCCGCCGTCGGGGAAGCTCCTTTGGCAACGGGCCTAATGCCTACGTAACTGATGCCACCGCTCCACCTGCTCTCCCCGACTACGCTCTCGCTGCGGCTGCCAAAGTCGTTTCTCGACCAGATATTCCCAAGGAGCCTGACGTTTCCGCTCATCCCCCCCCTTCGAACACCATCGAGCCGAGTTCCCAGATGTTGAGCCGCACCGCAACCGGTTCCACCACACATCTCGGCTCCGTGCCGACACACGCCTCTGCTGGCGGCTTTGGTGGTGCCGTCAGTTCTGCCGGCATTTGGCAGCAGTCTGAGGCTGGCCTGGCCCATCAGCAGATCACTGAGGTCGCTCATAAACGCATTGCGACTCTTGAATATTTGCGTAAAACGTACGTCACCCCTTGATTGCCCGCTGAAGGGATGCCACAGAAGATGATAAAGGAATGCCTATCTAACCACTCGAGATTATAGACACGAAGGACGAGTATATTGGTTCAATACGTACCTCTTTGATAAACCCGACCTCAACCGCATGCCTTACTTCGACCCCCGAAAAATTGGTCGCAAGGCCACAAACCATCTTCTCCTAGGTCTCTCCTTACCCACCATCGTCGACCTCTACTCTTCCACACCCCTCGAATTCCTTCGTAGCCTCAACTCCCTCCTCTCCGAGTTTGATTCCTTCCAGCAACTTCACGGCGACTCCTCTACTGCTGCCTCCTTAACCCGTGCCCGGCTTCCTAGCATGTTCCGCCGGCAAGGCGGCAAGTCCCGACGCTCCACCTCGGCCGCCGACATGCATCCGATGCTCGACGAGTCTGCCCCCTTACCTGCCACCGGCGGCCCGGCCCCATCCGTCATGAACTTTGCCGCCTCCGAAACGGATCTCCTTCCGGGCGAGGAGTACACCTACTTACTCACGCCCTCGCTACCCTTTGACCCAGACTATTTCGAGACGTTTGCGACGTTATGCGATGTGTTGATCGACTGCTATAATCGGTTCCTTACCCTCGTTCCCTCGCCACGGGAGTGCTCTGCCCCCGTTGCCGAGCTATTTGGCAAGGCGGATTCGCGAGTACGCAAACTCATCGTTCAAGGCCTCGTTAGGGAATTCGAGGACCACAGTCGAAGCCACCTCAAGACGGAGGTAGCAAGCATTGGAAAGGTAGTTCTGGGTGGTCTGATGTGAGGGCCAGGACAACATTGGTTTTCAGGGGCTTAAGGTTGTTGTCGCATTCAGCGTCGGAGTTATTTGGTTGGAAAGCAAGACGCAAATATCCCGGTGGGCGATCTTGCTGGAGTTTTGTAGAGCCGGCGTCAATGATTTGGGTTTCTTGAACCGACATCAGTAAGGGGTATATGAGAGAATTGCATCATTATAGCTCTCTATTCTATGATACATGAGTTCTACACATTCATACAATTACACTTTAAACGCAGTGTACATGCTTGTCAATATACACAAAGACCATCACAAAAACCGTCACTTATTGTTCTTTCCGGCCTTTTCCTTGGCTTCTTCTTCAGCAACAAGCAACGAGACGTCCTTGTTCACCAACCACTCCTTAGCTGCAGTCATGATCTTGTCCAGCGTCTCGCCACCTTCCAAGACATTCGGCAGGTTATGCACATCCAGTCCCGCTCGATGATCTGTACATCTATCTTGATTGTAGTTGTACGTGCGAATTTTGTCACCACGTGTGATCTGGTGCTGGCTCAGCACACTGTTCCGAAGGTTTGCTGCTTCTGCCTCGCGCTGTTCCCGTCGTTGATCCGCAATGCGTGAACGCAACATCTTCCACGCATCCTCACGATTGCGCTGCTGTGATCGGTGGTCTTGCATCGACACCGTTGTGCCTGTCGGGATATGCGTCATGCGAATCGCAGACTCGGTCTTGTTAACATGCTGTCCTCCGGCACCACGCGCTCGCATTGTCTCGATTTTGACCTCCTGCGGGTTGACGTAGAAATCGCTCTCCGGGTCGTCAAAGTCCGCTGTGTCAGCACTCATGCCGCTCTCGGGGAACGACGGCAGCACCCATACAGCCACGGCACTGGTGTGCACACGGCCTTTGCTCTCGGTGCTGGGGATGCGCTGCACACGGTGCATGCCAGCCTCGCTTCGGAAGATGTTGTAGGCGCCCTGGTCCTGGATCTCAAGAATGGCTTCCTGGAGGGGATTCTCGCCTGCGGACGAGGAGCTGTCGCCCGCAGTGTCGGCGAATTCGTACTTCATGACATTGTGACGGTAGCCCTTGCGCATGCACAGCGCCTTGTACATCTTAAACAAACTATCGGTAAAGTATCTGCCCTCGAGACCACCAGGTCCAGGCCGAAATTCGATCATGCAGGGGAAGTCGGCGAAGGGATGGCGAGGCGTCAGACTGGCCGACAGGTTCCTGGCGAGTGATTCGAGCTTGCTTGTCTCTGTAGCCAGTTCTTCCGTTGCGATTGATGCCAGGTCAGCGTCTTGCTCTGGATCATTTAGCATGGCCTTGAGCTCCGTGATGGAAGCTTGCGATTCTTCCCACGCCTTGAGGGCGGAGGCGACACGAGACAATTCTCCAACGCGCTTCGCCTTTACGGTATCGAAAGAGTCGTTGAGGGATTTCTGGAGGGTATCATATTCGGAGCTCATCGATCGAGCACGCTGGAGGAGAGCAGGAGCGAGGAGAGAGGAGTCTATGTCATGGTTAGCTATTTGCTGCGGGCATCATGAAGCTAGGTAGACGCACCATTGGAGGCATAGCGAACGAATTGCCGCATGTGAGAGCGAGCCAGCGCTCTGGTGCAACCGCGACATATCCATGGCGCCGCTAGCATGATGTGGAACGTGTGGGTGTGAAGGTGAAAAGGTGCTGAAGGTGGAAATTCTAGATACCATGATCATGCTAGGATCTGTAAAATCCGGGGTTGTGATAGTTGTGGGGCTATAAGCCGCAACAATAAACGAATTCCCAATACAAATACAGATTACTCAAGATTCGTTATAACTGAATGCAAAGGAAATCATTTTGAGACATCATGTAAATCATGTTTTAAATAACAATCTCTAGAGTAGTAATCCATTGAATACCCGTTTTGGCCATGACATAGTTCCCATCTAAGCTATCCCGACTTCCCCTAACCAACCGCTCGCTGTACGTTACACACCATACCTAGGATCCCAAGCATTACCTGTAATCTAACAGAGATCTAACATCTATTCATTGACGCCCTTTCTAGGAGATTGTGCCAACTTAGCACCAGTCAGCAATCCAGCTCCTAGCAAAAGACACGCTCCTCCCCACATCTGCGCTGCCAAATATTTCCCGCCCGTCACCTCCATCAACTTCCCAGCCAGTGGCGGCCCCGTCAACGCTGCAACGCTAATAATGGTGAAAATCATTCCAATTCGAGTCCCGTTCTTGCTCAAGTCCTTTGTCAAACTCGCCGTCGTCGACGGGAAAAGGCTCTGGATGCCTGCTCCAAAGTATCCAAAGACGACGACCCAGACATAGTCTCCGACGAGAGTAGAGACCTTGGCCCACAGGAAAATGCACACAGCGGCTGCTAAAGTGGTGGGGATGAAGACGTTTATTGCGCCAAAGTGGCGGTCGGCGAGGTAGGCTGGGACCATTCGGCCGGGAAGTCCTATGGCGTTGATGACGAGAAGGATAGTGAATGATGATGATGATGATGCGTCTAGAATGCTCAGCGCATAGGTTCGTGCCTAGCTATTATTTAGCATTCCTCTAATAGTGACCAAAGCCACAACTTACATAGTAGTATGCATAGTACGTTGCCCACAACGTAAAAAACATACTGATAGCGAAGAGAAGATAGGTCGTCTCTTTAAACGCGGCAAATTCGACAATGGGACCAGCTTTTCGAGGAGGTAACCTTGTCCTCGCAAGACTGAGAATAAGAATCGACGTCACCACCACCACCAATCCCATAACTCGAACCGTCCAGTGAAATCCAATCTTTGGCAGGAGTTGCTGTGCAATCAAGGGAAATACTATACCTCCAGTCGAGCCTCCGCATGCAGCAGACGATATGGCAAGCGTCCTCTTCCTCGAAAAGTAAGTAGACATATTGGCTACCGTCGGGGCAAACACAATGCCGTTCCCAAGTCCTTGGCATATCCCTTGCGCAAGTAAAAGTTGCCAGTACTCCTTGGCAATGCTTGTCATGAAAATGCCAAGAGCCTGCATGAAGCAGCCGATCATCAGGGCCAATCTGTAGTATCCCGCATCAAAAGCCCGTCCGGAAAACGTGCCAACCAGGAAGATGAGACATATTTGGACACTTCCTACCCATGAAACTGTCGAAGGAGGGAGGTTCATCTCATCTTCGTAATAAGGCTGAAAGATGCCGAAACTAATCGTATAGCCCCAAGTGTTGAAGACGACTAGATGGCCGGCGACAACTTGAAGCCAAGCTCGTAATCCACCATCTGGAGGTTCTGACACAGACGTGGTGTTTTGCCGGGTATCTCTTTCGACATCATCGCCCTCATTAACTGTCGAAGCCAAGTCTTCGTCCCCTTCAAACGCCTTCTTCTCCTCGTTGTCAAGGGTTAAATTATTAGGCCTTACACTCGACACACCATGCCCGGTATCAAAGCTTTCAGGTTGCGTCTCCTCCAACGCCATTGTATTGTATTTTCCCTGGTTGTGGTTTGATTAGCCATTGTTACAAAAATGAAAGTATGCAATGCGAACACTACGATAGATGTAGTAATGGCAGATGACTCCAACACGCCCTTCGCGGTTAGCCAAGCTCAATTGACACGCGGGGTTCCACCTCCGTTTCTAGCTTCTATTACAAAATGACCCGCTTGGGAATGAGAAAGCATAGGATCTACCCGGCGTCGGATCTCTGCCGAATCACAGTCGATATGTTTTGGGGATGTAATGGTTGTGGGCTTGGGAGGGCGCGTGACGATTTCGTGCTGTCAGTGATTCATCAGCCAAGTCAAGTTAGCCGCAGGAAAGGAAAATAGCTTCCCCTCATCCGACGGTCGAATGCCGAGGAATAAAAGGTAAATTAGTGTCTATTTGACGATGCAAGGGCCTTTTAGGTGGCAGGTAGTTATGCAATTGCAACCCGGCGCTTTGTTCTGATGCCGAAGATTAGTAAATATTGACGGCGTAAAAGCCGATGCATGAAAGCGAATGTCCGCCTAGACCAGCGGCCTTCACGCCAACCTAGAGGACAATGTTTCAGTGTATCCTTATACTTGGGGATCAACTTCCGCTTTACAATTGAGTCGATTAATCCAAACTACAGTCTTCAATTGCAGCTTCATTACAAGCAGTTTCGCGAGTGATTTGCGGCGTCTGCGGCGTCTGCGGAATCATACCGGCACTGCGGGGCCGCACTTTGGTTGCGGTGAAGATGGGATTTACAACGTTGAAGCAACTCTTTATATTATTGTAATTTAAATTTGGAAGTTATCCGAATGTGCCTTAAGCACGTGGAGTTGCGTCATCAGCTCATGATCGCGCAAGGGTCGATATTGGTATTTTCTCTGGTCACTAACATCATGCTAGCTGGTTCGAAAATTACATGGAAGCCATAGTCATAACCTCATGCTGACTCGTCGTTTCACTCTTTCATGATCTCCGATAGTCGGACAACACTGAGGCTCACCTCATTGGTCTTTCCTGGAGGCAGATACCCAGCCCCCATGATGAGGAGATAATCCGGGTTCTCTTTGAACACCATCAGAGCTCGAGTGTAGGCGTTTGGCTGAGGAGTCGACCACTTCTTCCAGTAAGCAGGGTGGCCGAGTTTCTGGTTTGTATAAATCTCCGAGTTGCTGCTACCGCTAGCAATAATAGTGCCGTTCTTCCCACCGTACTTGCTCCAGGTCACATACGGAGAACCATATGGTGTGCTTCCATTGATGGGATCGAGACGGTGGCCCTCAGCTTCGAGGAAGTTTAACGGGTCCTTGGAGATGCGATAGTAAACAGGGAACCAGTAACTTGTCTGGGAGTCCTCGCCGCCGTACTCGTACATGTAGATGTACTCGCCGTTAGGCAGCTCGGCCACAGTGGGCATGCCAGGACGATCGGTGTAGTCGTCGTAGTGGACATCATCAACAACACTGGTCCATTTCTTCAGGTCGGTGGTGGTCTGGTGCACAAGCTTCTGGCCGTAAGTCGCATTGTCTCGCTGATCCGAATAGTATACGACGAGCTCGTTCTTGTAGGTCCTGGAAGTTGTCAGTCAAGGGGTTTTCATGGTTTATGTAGAATGGCCTACATCAGGAATGGTTCCCAAACGGGAGTAAGGCCATTGTCAGGAAGAGCTTCGCCGCCGTGAGCAATATGGCTGACAAACTCCCAGGTGTGCCCCTGGTCCAGACTGGCATAGACATCGATGCGGGTTTCGCTCAAATCGGTAGGGATACTGTTACCAGCGCAGAGAATAGTTCCCTTCGGATATTTGCCAATCCTCTGGGGAAGTTGATACAAGAATGGCTGGTATCGCATGCCCCATCCATTGACCTGGTCAGTGACCTTGGAGATGAACTTCCAGTTCTTTCCACCATCGGTACTCTTGATGATGGGGAACCACACAATTGGCGGCTCGGGAGAGTAGTTCTCCCACGTAGCTAGGAGGCTGCCATCGGAGAGCTCAAGTGGTCGAGCATATAGGACCTGGGGATCGTTGTAATCCTCTGGCGGGTCGTATATGCTCAGGTTGCCAAAAGTTGTGAGCTTGTGGGCTGCTACAATGGGTAACGCCAGAGAGAATAGACTGGCAAAGAAGCGCATGATGAAGAAGCGAGCAGCTTGTAGTTGGTGATGAAGCTGGCAATTGCTCTGAAGCAGTTAAACTTCATTGCCAACCAGCCGGCTCCGCCATCCATTTATAGTCATATCATCAGTCCTCAATCAATCGTTGAGCCTCTCTCAACGCGGTTCGTCGTAACATGCCTCCATCGCAGAAACCCAGCAAGGTCCACGCCCGAAGCTAATTCACGGAGAAACTCGACCATGGCAGGCCGTCAGTCTGGGGAATCCGGGGAGCGGGCGGGCATGATTGGAGCGCAAAATGCCGGGTTTGAGGCGCACCAATCGGTCCAGGGTCAAGGTGAGTGCCGAACTCAATACAGGCGGCGATCGGGGTGTTATCTGGGTTCGGCGTGGTGCTGGGAGAGGGCGGACCAGCAGGGGTTTAAAAGAGGTTATTTTGACCGAGGCTTCTACCTACTCAGGCTCATGGGGGCCTTTGCGGGGCGCCATGTGAGAAGAATGAGGGGAAGAATACATATTAGGGCAATTTGCGTAAATTGAGTTCGAGAATTGAAGTAGTATCGGGTGCTACTGGCCCGAGATCAGCAGATGATGGGGACGATACTACGATGCTGATTGATATTGACGACTCGCTTGTTACGAGCCAAGACGTGAGGTGGTTCCACCGGGTTTGCATAATACCTGACTTTCACTGCTACAGTACATGCTGACCCGCAGCGGAATTAGGTCAGGAATTTCAGTAATTTAACAGTACCATTTCGTAGACTCAAACTAGAAGGTGGGATATGTGAGGCGGACAGTTACGCAATAATTATGTGAGTTTTGAAGGCGGGGAGGGCTTGTCGCAGTAGGGCGTGGTGGGGCTCAGAATCATTTAGTTGAGTCAACCTTAGAGTGAGTTGGAAGTAACAAGATTAAAACTCAACTTGGAATAAAAGAATTAATCTACCTCATTCATCAAATTGAGTGCTCATTGCCCAACCGTCGCCATGACTTATACTCTCTACATCGGAAACAAACGCTACTCCTCTTGGTCTATGAGACCATGGATCCTCCTCAAAGCCCTCAACATCCCATTCGACGAGAGACTCAACTTATTTAAGCCCGGTCTTCGTCAACCCGACTTCTTGACCTTTTCCCCTACTGGAAAGGTCCCCTGCCTCCACGACAGCAATGAAATCGTGGTGTGGGACTCTCTGTCCATTTGCGAGTACATAGCGGAACAGCATCCCCTTGCATGGCCTGTCGACCAACGCGCCAGGGCCTTTGCCCGATCCGCCGCGGCGGAAATGCACACTGGCTTCCCCGCCATCCGTGACGAGTGCTCTATGAATGTTTGCCTACGAATCGAGCTAGGCACACCGAGCGAGGGGCTTCAGCGGGATATTAACCGCTTCAACGAGCTGTTCGCGGAAGGGTTGAAGAAGTTTGGAGGGCCTTGGTTGGCTGGCAAGGACTTTACCATTGTGGACGCCATGTACGCGCCCATCGCATCTCGATGTAAGACATATGGGATTGAGCTCGAAGGACCAGCAAAGGAATATTTGGAGAGACTGTTCGAGCATCCTGCTGTGCAAGAGTGGATTCGAGATGCGCTTGCAGAAACATCAACGGAGCCATTCCACGAGGAGGACTGCCTCCGAGGTCGAAAGGTGCTTGAAGATTTGACTAAATAAGAGAACAGACACAGAGTATTTGAGGTTCATGCAATAATTTATAGCAAATATTTGCCCATTCAGGATTATAGAGTACCAGATCTCTGGGATACAGAACAGTCTAACGAAGCTATAATACATGCATTAATCTTACGGTTCGACGCAGAAAAACAGTGTAGGGTAGCTTGCTAACACCTGTGATCCAAATGTGACGAAGTTCGCAGGCAGGAATGACGCAGGGGGAACTTTCCTCATGCAGCCACAATCGGCACGTGCCCCACCCCGGTTCACTTAGGCTCAAGGTCTCAACTTTGGTTTATCAACCATACAGCTTTGACTGCAACATTTTGAGTATCGATACGATGGCGGGTGAAGGCATCAGGCAATCCCTGAGCCAAGTCAGCGCGTACCTGATCCTTCTGATCGCCGTATCGACTCTGGGATCGCTGCAGTTTGGCTACCACCTGGTACGTCTCCCCGTTGTCCTCTACAGCTTCATCTCTAGGCCTGGAAGTTTAACACTGACCTCTTCATAGTCGGAGCTCAACGCTCCCCAGGATGTTATCACTTGCAATAAGAAATCAATTTCAGCCCTCCTCCGCGTTCGAGAATGGCTTACCTCCTCCCACCCGACCGATAGCGCCTCTGGCTTCCTACCCGATTGTATTCCCATGAGCGAAGCCGCGTTCGCTACAATCTCGTCTGCATTCACCGTCGGAGGTCTCTTGGGTGCCCTGGGTGCCGGACCACTTTCGTCTAGCCGCGGTCGTCTTCTGGCGATGCGTGCCACCGCTATTCTCTATGTCATTGGAGCTGCTATCGAGACTATTGCTGGGAGCGTCTTCGTCATGGCTCTGGGGCGTCTCATATCTGGCATTGGAGCTGGCGCATCCACTGTTGTTGTGCCACTCTACATCAGCGAGATTGCGCCGCCAGCCGCCAGAGGACTGTTTGGTTCCATGACCCAGATTTCGATCAACATTGGCATCCTGGGAGTCCAAATTCTCGGATACTTCTTAAGCTATGGAAGCGCTTGGCGATGGATCCTCGGCATCGGCGTATGTATCGGAGCCGCACAGGCTGTTGGTCTCTTCGCAGTTCCTGAAT
Organism: Mariannaea elegans; assembly: GCA_930272665.1. Taxonomy (NCBI): domain Eukaryota; kingdom Fungi; phylum Ascomycota; class Sordariomycetes; order Hypocreales; family Nectriaceae; genus Mariannaea; species Mariannaea elegans. The sequence goes on along the minus strand of CAKNEU010000009.1, from coordinate 750,763 downwards.
CGCCCTCATGGCTGGCTGCACATAGTGACGTGACCAAGGCCAAGCGCATGTTACAGCGAATCAGAGGTAGCGGGTACGATATCAACGAAGAAACCCAGACCTGGAACTCTGATGAACGAGGTGATTCTGAAGAAGAGGCGTTACTCCAAGCAGACCCAATGGCTGACCCAGCGCTCTCTTTGACGGAATCTCCCAAGATTGTGAGCCATCTTGGATTCATTCAAGTTGTCAAGGATCCCTTATACCGACCAGCCATTATTGCTGTTGTGGGCATCATGTTTTCGCAGCAGCTCTGTGGCATTAACTCTATCATCATGTACTCAGTCTCTCTTCTTGCCGACTTGCTTCCCATTTCTTCCGCCCTGCTTACCCCTCTAATCTCCGTTGTTAACCTCATCACCACCATTGCCTGCTCTCCCCTACCAGATCGGTTGGGACGCAAGACTTGTCTGCTCATGTCTATTATCGGTCAAGGCAGCAGTGCGCTTGCTCTCGCGCTTTCGATCATTTTTGGAATCAAGATTCTGTCAGCCCTTGCTGTTCTTGTCTTCGTGGCATTTTATGCCGTTGGCCTCGGTCCCGTTCCTTTCATTATGGCCTCCGAGCTAGTTGGCCAAGAAGCGGTCGGTGCCACACAGAGTTGGTGCCTTGGAGCAAACTACTTTGCTACCTTTTTGGTTGCTCAATTCTTTCCCATTATCAACACGGCGCTGAACAGGATTCTCGGCGGTCAGGGATGGGTGTATTTCATCTTTGCAGGCCTGGCGGCAGGGGCCGCAGTGTTTGTTTCTGCTTATGTGCCTGAGACCAAAGGAAAGCGAGATGCTGATGAGGTCTGGGGCAGAACTAGACGAGTAGACTGAACAAATGCCATAATGCATTAGACGATGGCGTGATAGGACGGTGTTCTAGGTATGGTTTAAATGCGTATGAAATTTATATTCTGTTTCATCGGAAAGCTTGTTTACTGCGAATTGTCTGCTCCAGTTGCAAGATACCTGCTTTTACTCCATCAATGATGTAGACTTGCTCACCAGCCTTTCCATAAGTCTCAACAGCCGTTGAACGGATAACATCTTCCAATCCAGCCATGCCTCCACAGCCCATAACCACACAAGAAACATTTCCTGACGCAAAAAGCCGTCTCGTCGCATTCTTTAGTTTGGCTCTGACTTGTTCAGGGGGAGTAGTATGAAAGTCGCCTGCGGTTAAACCAGTTGAGTAGACGCCGGCAAATTTGTCATTCCCGGCTCCGACATCTTGACCTAGGAAGGCTTTGACACCATTGCCAAGATGATCCTCCCAGAATTTTCCTGTTGTAACAATCGCCCATCTCTCGTTATTAATAGAAGGAGGGCTCAGTGATAGAGCCGTAACGATGCTTGCTTCAAAAATGCCTGTGACAGTGAGGTGTTTGTGCTTGGCGAGCTGAGATACAAGAGGATGAACACTGAAGCAAGCCACAAGTACCGCATTGTACTTATCTGACTCCAAGTCTTTCTTTAAGCTTTCATCCTCGAGAACCACCTTCGTACTGTCATCAATGTCTTGTTGATCATTGATGCTGGCGGGGGCCGTGGGCGGGGCAGTATAGCTTTGGAACTCGATCGACTTGAATCTCTTAGCGAAGAAGAAAACATAATTCTGAAGTGTCTCTTACGTCTTGGAGAGAGAGGTTTTGAACTGCAGCCATCATGCCCTCAGTCATGGAGGTAGATGAATTGGGGTTTAAGACGAGGATTCGCAGTCGCCGACGAGGTTGAGATTGAGCCATGATGGAGGATCTTGAGATAGGAGGATCTTGAGATATATGGCGTTCACGGAAAACGAAATTGAGTACAATAATCTCAATCTTCCAGAGGGGGATTTATGTATTTGCATTCACTATAATAGCTCGTGATAAGCTCCTAGAACATCTTATTACTCATTTGTGCGGGGCCATACCGTCCAACTTTGATGACGGAAGTGAGGAGGCCGTCGCGGGGCGCCACGTGACCTAAGGTATCCGGCCTCCGCTCAGCCACCTCTGACGACGGTGGACGGTCCAAGGCCGGGCCACACCAACGCCAACCCCACCACTGACGAACACCTCAACCTCCCGAGCTCCTCGACGGCAGCACCGCTTCACCTCTCCCTCCAACCTCACCATACCAACCCAGCTCCAGGTCTGGGCCTTGACCTGTCGCAACCATGGCGAATCCTCCTCCCATTGGTAAGCTTCAGAGCTTCTTTCCAGAGCTCCGTGACCCAGTCCGCCAAGCCCCTGAAGCTGACCTTCTGCTACCTAGTCCTCGACGGTGGTACCGGCTTCCTTAAGGTCGGATATGCCGCGCAGAACTTCCCCGAGCACCAGTACCCGTCTATTGTCGGTCGACCGATCCTGCGATCCGAAGAGCAGGGGGACAGCGATATTGTCATCAAGGACATTATGTGCGGTGACGAGGCAGCCGCCGCCCGCACCATGCTTCAGATTAGTTACCCCATGGAGAACGGTATTGTTAAGAAATGGGACGACATGGAGCACCTTTGGGACTATACTTTCTTCGAGAAGCTCAAGATCAACCCCTCGGGTCGCAAGATCCTCTTGACCGAGCCCCCGATGAACCCGCTCAAGAATCGTGAGAAGATGTGCGAGGTCATGTTTGATCGATATGAGTTTGGCGGTGTCTACGTTGCCATCCAGGCCGTACTGGCTTTGTACGCGCAAGGTGAGTTGCTTTGGAAGCTTCATTAGAGCTTTATCTGTCGCCAAGTAGCAATGACGTAGACTGACGGTCGTATGCGCACAGGTTTGAGCTCCGGTGTCGTCGTTGACTCCGGTGATGGTGTCACCCATATTGTGCCCGTTTATGAATCCGTGGTTCTGAACCATCTTACGAAGAGATTAGACGTCGCTGGCCGCGACGTTACCCGTAACCTGATCAAGCTGCTCCTCCGCCGCGGCTACGCCCTCAACCGAACCGCCGATTTCGAGACAGTCCGTCAGATCAAGGAGAAGCTCTGCTACGTGTCATACGACTTAGAGCTGGACAAGCGCCTCAGCGAGGATACCACGGTGCTGGTCGAGGACTACACGCTGCCGGATGGACGTGTGATTCGGGTAGGCAGTGAGCGATTTGAGGCTCCCGAGTGCTTGTTCCAACCTCACCTGGTGGACAGCGAGTCGCCTGGCCTGGGCGAGTTTTTGTTCAACACGATCCAGTCTGCCGACGTCGATATTCGCTCGTCACTGTTCAAGGCGGTTGTTCTGTCTGGTGGAAGCAGCATGTACCCGGGTCTGCCGTCACGATTGGAGAAGGAGCTCAAGCAGCTGTGGCTTACAAGGGCGCTGCAGGGCGACCCGGAGCGACTTAGTAAGTTTAAAGTGCGGATAGAGGATCCACCCAGACGAAGACACATGGTATTCTTGGGAGGAGCGGTACTGGCCAACATTATGGCAGACAAAGAGAGCATGTGGGTTACCAAGGCGGAATGGGAAGAGCAGGGCGCGCGGGTGCTTGAGAAGCTGGGACCTCGATAGATGACGAACAGAGAGATGGCTCCCAGGAGAAAGGGGGAGGGAATTGTGATTTGAGTTTAGCTACAAGCAGCCAAACTAGAAAAGAAGCTTACGACTGGACAATGCTGGACGTCATGCAAATGTGAATCTGCTATGATGAGTGTGATGTGGTAAAAGGCGGTCATGTTACGTTTCTGGTCTCATGAGAGGATACAACCTTGTTAAATGACACGTCGAGGTGCTAATTGGACTTTTTAGCATAAAGAAATGGCAACAACTGAGGCGTAACAGTTGTTTTCGCTGCTTCATTACATTTGTTGGAAACATGCTCATTACTCGAGGTGTTTCACATCAGCGTAATCAGGTAGAGTCCGACTGAACCAGGTTGAGATACGCTTAGTCATCACCAACCCCCATGGCCCCATGGTATCACGCTCGCCTTGCCTCGGGGTTCGGTTTGGCAAGGCAGGAACGCCAGCGACAGCTTGAAATTATTGTAACCGTTCGCAGCGAGTGCAACTAAGCAATTTCGCCCCAACAACAACAGCCAATTCTCTTGAAGCTCCGCTGTCTCTCAGCTTGTGCACAATTCACCATTGCCTGTATTCTCTCGTTGATTCGATTATCCACTTTGGCGGGATTTGGATCAACAATAACAACGGATTTGGAACAAACAAGAGATAACGGAGATCACCAGTTAAGGAAGGCCTGCTTATCATCAGCATCACCCGTCCATCGGCGGCTTTGCTCGCAACGGCTATTAACCTCCGCTCCATATTCCCCGACTCCTTTGTCTCCGCACTTTCATAGGAAGAGCCCCCAAGCCGCATTCGCCTCACCTCTCACCTCGCTCACCACCTTGGCCTGCCTTTCTCGACCTTCCCGTCTTGTCTCGCCACAAACGCCGCAGTGCCCGCCTTGATAGTGAGAAAAGGGGGGGTCGCAAACCACTAGTCTCGGCTCCACGACAGTGGAATTTACCTTGCTAGTCGCTGCCCAGTTCCGGCAAGCGACATTGCGTTTATTGGGGTACGATTTTTGGACCTCGGAGAGGAATTGCCCATTGGCACGGGAATGATTTGAATTTGAAGCACAAGCAGGAGACACAGACCCGGGTACATGCTTGTACAGACGTGGACTGAGATACTTGGATCCAGTTGAGTCGGACGGGCTTGTCGGGCCACCCGAGCATCAAACTTGACGACAATCTTGTCATTACTGGACTGAATAACTGGGTGTGGTGCAGTATCGTGCAGCAGCAGCGGCAACTTCAGAGCTTACAGTCCGCCTTGCATTGGTGCGCTTTGTGCGGGGAAGCAGAGACAACGACTGATTTTATCCACTCGACGACGATTTGTTGATCGCCCATCACTTCACGCCATCCCACCCTTTGGGCCTAAACCCAGTCAACAACCAGTCCACTCAGCAGCATCGTCTGTCCACCCGGCCAGCCCGGACCTCCAGCAAGTGTTCGCGGGGCGTATTGACGACCACTCGGACAGCGTTGAGAACGGCTCTTATTAGTTATGGGCTTGACAAATCCACCGTCGGCATCGGGGGCTTCGGCGCCTGGGTCCGTAAGAAGCGGCGGCGGCGGCGCGGGAGGTGGAGGTGCAAGGATCTCAACGTCGTTGAAGCGAAACTTGCACGCGGCTCTTGATGGTACGTATAGCTTCCAGGTTATGAACTGTTGGTCTTTGTCTGTTGCCTGATTTGATCTCTGTGTTATTTTTGGCTCATTACCATTCTCTCCTTTGCCAGTTGGCTGGGTATTGGACGGAGTACGGTGGATAGCTACAGATATAATAGTCTCCATCCGCCATTATTCCTTTTACCCCAATGCCCCATCCTTCACTTCCCTGCCCCATTTTACCCTTACCAAGTGCATCCTCCCTGCCTGCATTGCCCTGCATTGTTTGAACTGCACCGCCAGCAGCGTTGCAGCTGAAATCGGGGTGGCAATCCGTTCGGCGTTGCGCCTGTCTCACCATTTCCCCTCAGCTTGCATTTTGCCTGCTTTGATTTGCTTTGTTGGCTCCGTCTGGCCCTGGCCCTGGCTTTTTTGGGCTGTGGTTTTCCGACCTGAGGTGTCAACGGCTAGTTTCCTAGTGTCGGTGGCGTGGTTGGTGGATGCGATCCTCGTCTCCCCAGTTCCAGATCTTACCTGACTCGATCTCCAGCCGACTTTTCCTCTTTGCATCGTGAGAGGGAGAGAGAGTTTATATGTTGGGGTTGGCTTGGGATTATCACCGTCGTCATCATCTTCATCATCATCATCATCATCAAAATACCTCATTCTTCTTTTTCTTCTCCCGATTTGCTCTCATTTCTACCTTGTCTTGGCTCGACCTGGCCTCTATTTTTTTTTTTTTTTCTTCCTTATTCTGGCACAACAACACCTTTTCACCCTTTCACTATTGGGCATACGCGACTTTGATGCCAAGTGGCCAATGAAAGAAAATCTGTAATCGTCGCTAGAGGGACAGTCCTCTTGTCACGTATCATCCATTTGGTCATGCCTCTCCGCCCTCGTCATGGCGTTGCTTTCCCAGCCCACGCTTACCAGCCACGACATCTAGACTCTCATGATCGCTCTCCTGGATATCAACCAAAGGTCCGCATTACGGATAGATATCGCATTGTTGGTTTTATCAGCTCTGGTACCTATGGCCGCGTCTACAAAGCGGTCGGTCGCAATGGCAAGCCTGTCGGCGAGTTTGCCATTAAAAAGTTCAAACCTGATAAGGAAGGCGAGCAAGTCAGCTACACCGGCATCTCCCAAAGTGCAATCCGTGAGATGAGTTTGTGCAGCGAACTGAGCCATGGTAATGTCATCCGACTCTGCGAAATCATGCTTGAGGATAAGTGCATCTACATGGTGTTCGAGTTTGCCGAGCACGATTTGCTTCAAATCATCCACCACCATACTCAACAACCTCGACATCCCATACCTCCCGCCACCGTGAAGAGCATCATGTTTCAACTGCTCAACGGCTGCCAGTATCTTCATACTAATTGGGTTTTGCACCGTGACTTGAAACCAGCAAACATCATGGTCACCTCTGCTGGCGAGGTCAAGATTGGCGATCTCGGACTGGCTCGTCGATTCGACAAACCCCTGCACTCCCTGTTCAGCGGCGATAAGGTGGTCGTAACAATATGGTACCGCGCACCGGAGCTCATTCTCGGATCCTTCCACTACACTCCCGCTATTGACATGTGGGCTATCGGATGTATCTTTGCCGAGCTCTTGTCCCTGCGACCTATTTTTAAAGGTGAGGAGGCGAAGATGGATAGCAAGAAGACAGTTCCATTCCAGCGAAACCAGATGCAGAAGATTGTCGAGATTATGGGGTTGCCCACCAAGGAGCGATGGCCATTACTACCCACTATGCCCGAATATAATCAGCTCAACACCCTCGCCAATTCCATGGCGTCGCACCATCATCACCACGGTGGTCACCACCACGGCCACTACGGCAGCCGTAGCCAACATCCTCCGACAAGTTCCAATTTGGAGAAGTGGTACTACAGCACGATTTCTCACTCGGGTGGGCCAAATGGTTCCGCTCCTCTCCAGTCTCTCGGTGCCGAAGGGTACAAACTCCTTGCCGGCTTGTTGGAATACGACCCGTCCAAACGTCTGACAGCTGCCCAAGCATTACAGTCACCATTCTTCAGCACTGGTGACCGCGTGAGCACCAACTGTTTTGAGGGATGTAAAAACGAGTACCCGCACCGTCGCGTGAGTCAAGATGACAATGACATTCGCACAAGCAGTCTGCCCGGAACCAAGCGGAGCGGATTGCCAGATGATTCGCTGATACGACCCTCTAAGCGAGTCAAGGAGTAATGAACGAACATGATGGATGCATTGTGATTCAGGATTCAAATAAATGGATATCACAGATGAAGGTCACGCTGGGTTACGAGGAACACAGGATGACAGAGTTGCATTTCACGGCGTTGTACGAGCGGATACTGGTTTCACTGGTAGTGGTACATATTGGAGCAACCCGTTGCGCGACGGTTGGATGGATACCCGATATATACAAGTTGGGGATATGGATGTATGATATTTAGGCTGTGACGTGTCGAGGATTGTATATATCTTAGACCTCAGGACATGCACAGCGAGAAAGTCCCTAGGTGGCATAGCCCGTCCTCTTGGGCATATTTATTAGCTAGTTAACCGTGAGGGCAAAATATTAGAGGAATAGTCATGATTCAGTCTCCTGTCAAGTCGATTCTGGCTATATACGACATGACTTGGAGCTCTCACCGACGATATCCTATATCTAGCTGCATGTACTCGTACCTGTATACGCTGGAGGTAGTTAATCACCGAGACGAAAAGCAGATCTTTCACAGGTAAACCTCGCTACCTCTACCATCATAATGTACGAATTGTTAGAGCGCCCAGGAAAATGTGAGTAATAATGCTACACAATCGTGAGTTTGAAGGACGCCGCAGACTGCACTGCCCTATCTCAATGGAGGCAGGGAAATGGGACCAGGTAGATGGTAAGGGAATGCGGTGAAGAAGGAGAGAGATGAACTGCACAGGTATTTCTCATTATCACCAAACTCTCCCTGGCAATGAATAGTATAATTGTACAAATATATAATGGATCCCGTCTTCCACCCATTATTCCACAATTTTGCACAACACAACTCCCCCGTTCTCAGAAGCTCAATCCAAGCTAACCCACTCAAGTCCCATAATACTAACGGTTCAATTCCTCGAACCTCATCATTTCTTTCGTCAAGTTTTTTGTCGTTAACAGAGGTCAAAATGTGCCATTACTTGGTCACAATGGAAAGGTGCACCGGCTGTGAACGTATCTCAAAATCGAGCAATGACTTCGTCAGGTGCGAGAATGCGAAGAGGACAGGGCAAAATTGCGATGAAGCACCACTGAAACACAACCAAGTGCCATTGGTACCGTGGCGCTGTGACAAGTGCAATCCTCCTAGGTCGAAGTCAGCTTAGAAGACACATTCAGTATGAGGTATTGCTTTTCAAGGTCGGACCGGAGAGTTGGTAAACTGAGGGATCAAAGGCCAGGAACTCTGCGACAAGGGTGTCGGTTCTGAGCAGCTCTCGGGAATTGGGATCAGTGATGGCCATTGACTCGAAGTTCTACATACATACGCTGACCTACACAACCCTCTAAGTCAATTTAGCAATAGAATCAGAAATGAAATATTTTATCATCGCAGTTCTCACCCAAGCTGTCAATTTTCTTTCACATTCTGCATTGTGTATTACACAAATGACGGGCTGGGACGGTGCGAGGCATGGCGTTACATGACCACCAAGTGAACCGGATACAAAAGTGCAATAATGCGGGAAAAGGAAATAAAAGAAAGAAAAAAGCTTGCAAACTATCCCTTGATTATAGAGTGTGAAACCGCTAATAGTCACTTACGTTGTTTGTTCGTAGACGCGAATAATACACCCCCCGTCCTCTTCAAACTGAGCTAAACCCTTGTGACTGTTCATCCAACCGAGAACACTTGTTCACGACAGATGGTTTGTCCGCCCGGCGATTCAAGACAACGAAAATAGATCTCATCACTGAAATTATCCGTCAGTGCTTCTCTTCTTTGTACTCCGTACCGCAACTCTAGTTTCAGCTTCCGTGACATCCCATGACCCCGGCCACATATAAACATTGAATCAGCTCGAACATAGTTACATTGATCACTGCATATTAGGAATTTAATCTCTAGCCTAGCACTATAAATAACTCCATTGATCCTTTTCTTCTTACCTCAACATCCGAAACAACACCATGCGCAACCGCACTAACTTAATAAAACGACGGAGATCAACAAATGGTCCTAGGATTTTAATAGCTCAGATAACGCTAGTCTTACGTGTAAACCATCATGCGCGTCAAAGTGAAACCTCATCAAGTCTGTGAGAGATGCGAAATTCTGCTCTCCTGACTAGATGAACAAATCCGTCACCATCGACTTCACTCATCCGTGAATCAATGTTATTCTACCGATTTTGAACATTCGCTGTAACAATTGTAGCTCACCTCTGGATTAGTAATCTTCGCTGCCGAATCTTGTGGCGATTCTCTCCCATGCGGGCTGCTCGTGGACGCTGGGGAACAAGTGTAGAGATGAGGCAGATCATTTGGGATGAAAACCCTGGGATACATTCAGAAGATTCCTCATACCTTACTCGGGAGTGATGATTTGTACAACGAAGGAGCTGACTCCTGGCTCTAAATCTATAAATACCCCCAATGATGTCCCTTGGTAAATATCTCCAAGCAAAAACACCATTCCAAGAGAGCAATAGCCAATTCTGCATGCTTCTTAGCAAATTCACTTAATTAGCTACTAAGAATCTCATCCAACCGTCATCATGTGCATCCAGTACTACATCCCCACCATCTGCGAGAAATGCGAGATATTCCGCGGTCTCCAGACGGGGCCTGTACGGAAATGCCAGCAAGCCCTATCGTCGGGAACGGAGTGTCGTCCATTGTCGAATGCACAAGCAGCGCCTCTGAAAGTGAGTCAAAGTGGTTGCAGTATATGTAGCAAGAAACCGAACGGGGTTTGAAGGCTGGGGCCCTAGTTGGTGATGGGGGGTGAAGGAAAGCAAGATGAGGTTGATATATCGGCAATTCGCTCGCAATTCTGTGAAACACTACCTTCCAAGTAGTGAATCGGAGCATGTGTCTACTCTGAAATGAGTGAATATTTCCCAGGCACTTTATATAGATATGCCAACTTAGTGCACACTCTTCCCGTTATCTGATGACTCGGCCCTTCGACAGTTGACACCCGATTTTCGGCCGCAAATCAGTAAATTTGTACTCAAAAGCCAACATAAAAATGTGCGAGATTCTTGTGATTAGCAAAATTTGCCTACTATGCCGTCACACCCTGTCTAGGTTTGAGCCAGAGTTTACATGCGATCAAGAGGAGGCCAACGGCTTTATTCTTTGTGACGACATGATGGTTTATGCTATAGAAATAGTGGTAGAACCGAGATATTGCGCGCTGTGTGCTCCTACGCTGCAGAACGGGGTTTCATAGGACTGGGTCTAAGATAATATGGTTGTTGGTGTGGCCGCGTGGTGCGTTACATCATCGTCAATAGAGGATTGAACTTGGTGTTATTTGCAATCATTAGGCTGGATGATCGACCGATTATTAATACACAGCTTTCCATTAAATCAGGTTCAATGTCTTGAAGGATGGAGTAGTGGTAGGTGCGGGTATTAGAAGAAACAGCACGTGCGAAATAGCAAACGAGATCTGCCTCTTGCGGATGCTGTGGCCAAATGATCCGAATGAAGACCCCATCTTAGAGCCATATAGAGACAATCGTATCAAATTCCTCTTTCTGGCGGACTAAATGGGCATTGATGTAAAGACTTTTGTAATGTGCCTCACCCTAATTGAGAGTAGTGATCCCGCTCCGCCACGCATTCGTTGGAATTGATACTTGTGATCGCTTTGTTATAGTTTAAGCTGCATAACAGGCAAGTATTTTGTTAGAGTCAAGGTGGTATCAGATTGTGCTCGCGCATTGAACACTCTATGCTTAGAACCCAAGTCATTGATATGGCTGCAATATTTCTAGACAAAGAAGAACGTACCAAACGCATGAAGAACCTAAGAGGCTCAAAGGGGAAGTAAAAGGCGGGCGGATGACAGTTGGTGTTCGGGCTAGCCTGGGGACCTGTGCTTTAAATGATTCATGTTCACACGATCAACGTACGTTAATAGCATATATAAACTTCGATTCACCATGCCTTTCATATCTCCAAACCGAGGGCCCAATATCATATAGGAAGCACAAACCTGTCTTACAACTCTCACTCACCTAAGCCCTCAAGACACCAATATGTGTTGCTTCGTGACCGAAGTCTACCCATGTGGAGATTGCGGCTGGACTGCAGTTGGTCATAACCTTGAGCATTGTAAAGAAGCAGCCAAAACCGGGACACTATGCTCGAACATACTAGAGACACGTGAAGAGTATGCCCTGGCCCAGGGAGAATGCCTTTCATGCACGCGGCAAGAGAAATAGGTGGCAGAATGGGTCAAGGGGCTGAATGTCAATTTAAGAACTTATCGAAAGGGAGAGTGTTCCGGTGTATATACTAATTACCAACCCACAAGTCCAAAACATCGGCAATTTGGTCGTCATTCTAAATAAAATTTGTTCTTTTTGGTGATTGTTAAGGCCTGCTTCCCAAGAAATATGTGTGCGAAGAAATTAAAGTCACGCTGTAACTGCAAGAGTTGCGGGCTCCACTCATGACGGGTAACAAAAGCTGCCAGCTGGTGTGATTACACAAATCTTTTTCCCAAAATGCTCATGCTCTTCGCCGAATTATAAAGCCAAGACAGAGTATTAGCCCAAGAGGGTTGTTATGATTGTGTTCGGGAAGGAAAGAAGAAGCAGGCTGAAAAGAATGAATGTTGGACAATATGGAACGACGGGCCACACGGGAGGACAAGTGTTGCGCGAGTACACAACTCATGAGGCAAAAAATGGAAATTGTTTCTGGGACGGACCGGTCCATATCTAGCCTTTCGTATGTAACATTGCAATTACTAGCATTCTTGCGTTCTTTTTACCTGGTCTGAAACTTCCAAGTCTGAATTTGTGCCCGTCTACAGTCGATGTGATCAGCTGATGTGCTCCTGTGTAAGCAATGAGAATATTACCAAATCTCTGAAGCATTGCGAAGATATGGATTTGCTTGTAAATTTACCTGTAGATTCATTAATTAACCGCAATTTCCATTGCCCAGCCCCAAGATAGCTTGAATAAGGCATACCAAGTGTACCGCCAGGACACCAGCGATCCATCACACATATCAATTACCCTTCAATATCACAGCACGGACTTGTATTGGGATGAAATATATGCCGCGTCAATGCACAGCACCAGTGGAATTGTCTTTAGCTCCAGCCATCGCCAATAGTGTACAGGCTTATGGACATCGGTTCTCTTGTGCAACTCACCACAAGTAGACGGCTTGATCATTCGAATGGGCACACAACTGTGTCGCCTGAGTGATGGCTTGTTTAACGGAACAAACGGTGATATACAGGCGGTGGTGAGCCAGGACTACGATGTTTTAGCCTGTAAGGGTTGGAAATACTTGAGCGATGTTAAGGAGCTGGATATCTGAACTGGTGCCTGGGTTCGCATCACGGCTGGGAGAAAGTGCAAGCTGAAGGGCGCAAATAATGTTATTAATTCTGCATATTAATATATTCAGAGACCTTCGTACCGCTATTCATGCCAAGCCCGCAACTATAAGTATGTTGACTCTCGGAGTCCCCCCCACGCTCAGTCTTGACGTTCCCGTGGCTATCAAACTTGGCCACCAAATGCAGATCTTTACTATGGCAAGAGTGCTATAAACTTATTAAACTAATATCTCACATATCCTCGCCGCAACGACATTGAAATATGTGTGACACATTATTGACACCAATGAAATGTTGGGTGTGTGGGCGCATACATCATTACGAGGGAAAGATCCAATTCTGCAGTGCAGCAGGATACTGTGGTCAACCAGCGGGTACCCAATATATGCCAGCAAAAGGACTCCCCCCTTCCAAATGTAGTCATTGCAGTCCTCGCAGGTCTTAGGATTAACCGTTCGCTTTGTTAAGTGCCAATGACATCACCGAGAATGTTACGGGAATTGAGAGATGACGGAGGATAATGGATGTGGTACATTAAATTTAATCGAGCTGTGACCTCTTAGTATATGTGTACACCTTCGGCAGTGTCTCCGTGGTCATGAATCATGTCGCTCAGTGATTTATATATATATGAACATCTCGAGTGGCTCAAGTCGAACATCACCAAAACCAACCAAACTCAACACTCAACACCAATGCCCTCCAAGTGGGAAAACACTTGTACTATTACTTGCTTTCGGCATATTTTCTTTCGAACCCTCGAAACTTCTATTCGGACAAGACATGTGCACTCACGTGAAGTTGCGCCTTCGGTGTGCCCAGTATGGCTGTCTCGCGGGCCACGGCAAATTTGTCGAGCGATGCGAGAAGGCGAAAAGTGAGGGGAAAGACTGTGAGCCAATGAAACACGTGGTAAGATCTAAGCTGGTACCAAAGGAGGAGTGTCCTCGGTGCTGTGGGGAGAATTGAAACGATGTTCTAAAAGTGGCTTGTACATGACATGATGCTGTTTTGAGAGCCAGCGGGATTATGTATGTTTATTGTGCGAATTATAGACTGGACCATAATCGCAATAGAGATTTAATTTTCGAGACGGCGTGATTTAGGGTCTTATTTATCAAAGGACGACGGCATGAATTGTTGCTGAGGGAGCAGTTCAACCCTGTTCTTCAAATTTGTGATTCGAATAGACATTTCAGATACATATACCCCATCTTAGACGAGTTTTGTGCTTTACTAAAGCCTTTTTAACTTACTTTCCTCCAACCCAGTTGATCTCCCAAGAGACAGCGACAGCGACCAAGATGTGTCAACGACTCAAGTTAATCTGGTTCTGCGAGTCCTGCGAGCACCTCCTACGTGAAGAATACACGAGGGAAGTTACCTATTGCAACTACGCTGTGGAGACTGGTATAGTATGCCAACTCAAGACACGCAAGAGTGAGTCTGTATGGGCTCCCTGGCAGGAATGCGACAAATGCCCAATTTTTAGAGCGGAAGACGCAGCGAAAGAAGCTGCAGAGAAGGAAGCTGCAGAGAGGGGAAGAAGTTAGTCTTCTCAGGTTGGCAATATCTCGTTGCAGATTATAAGCGCAAATTCTGAGTGTTGTGCACTTGATCATGTTCTCTATATGTCTCTGTTTTAAAAATAAAAAAATAAAAAAACCCTGCTGTTTGAGAGGCCTGTTGGTTAGAATCGTATTCGAAGATAGGACGATCGTTCGATTAGAGGGCGAGAAGAGTTCTGCAACTTTGTTATTCTCTGATACCCTGTTTAATATTATTAGGGTGTTCTTGGACTTGTGAGGAGCAAATATCATAATGGTGACCCATGAAGAACTCCCAATATCTGGCTGTTCTAAACCTCAAGCTTCACACTAACGCATTCCCCTATGCATAGATTCACAACCCTAGAAACGGATTTATCGGGTATAATAAATTCATGCTCATCTCCTCTCCATCCTCCCCAACCCATACGAACCTACAGACATCCACCCTTTCCTCACAACCTCAATTACAGAGTTCACCATTGTGAATCCAGAACAGCAAGAGTAATTTGCTAAGCATAAGAATCCCTCCTCCGGCATATCTTACCGCTCCCTCCTCTTTCTCTCCCAAACTCCTCTTGATCGCGACTCTCTGCTCAAGAAGCCGACATATCCGGATCTTCAAACTTATCTTTCATAGCTAAACCTATTTTCAAGATACACAATCATGTGTATCAGGTGGAGATACATAGTCACCTGTGCAGAATGCGAATACCATCTCCAGAACTATACGCTGGACGGAGAATGGTGCGAACCCGCTCGCGCGACTGGTCGGCGCTGCCGAGATCCGAAAAGAAAACAAAAAGAACAGTTCGTATGTCCCGACGCTTGCCCCAAATGCACTAAAAAGAAGAAGGGCAAAAAGTCCAAGAATTAGATTCAGGGATCTAGTTACTCAAGCAAGTCTGTTCGCCTAGAAAGTGTCAGGATAGGGATAGAAGGCAAAATCACCATGTACTAGACAGAGAAGGAGTGTTTGCATAATTAGCTGCACTGTTCAATAGAATGTGAATACCAGAAAATTATCTACTCCCTGACATGTATATAAATGAATCCCCTCGCCACTTGCGGTACGAATCACCACAGGCAACCCCGAAGCTGATCACTGACCAGAGCTCTTCACAACATCACCAACACAAAAAATGTGCCACCTCACAGTCATAATATTCACCTGCAAAGCATGCGATGCCCTGCTCTTCACCAACAACCGAGTTAGGTGGTGCGAGCATGCGTACGGGAGACGCGGCATTCCCTGTGTGGACAAGAAAAGGAGCGCGCTTTTCGACAAAGCGCCTAAGGAAAAGTGCAAGTTTTGCAAGGAAAACAAGGAAGAGCAATCCATAGAAAACAAAGAGCAAACCGGGAACGAGAGTCGGTGATATGTTCAGAGGAGTTGTCAGAGAGGCGTGTACAAAAAGTTGAACAAGCATATCCCTGAATGGGTCTTTGTCTTTGTCTTATGGTTTACTCCTCTTCAAGCGAATCAATACCGTTTGCTTATTTGGGAACTTGACGGTTCTGATAGAAAAGAATAGTTTGCGTAAAGAAGAGAATTGTTACAGTTCTGCTCCTACGAACAGATGGGCCGTTGAAAGAAACATTGTCCTGATTGTGAAGAAGATTGCCAGCGAGGCGATACTTTCAAAACTTCTTAAGATAGTATAGTTCTGTACAACTTGAATAAACCGCTCCCTGTTCCCGTGGCCGCACCATATACATAAGCCAGTGACTGTTCTCTTCCCGTACTTCGAACCACCCACTACACTACCAACCAAACCAGCCGTCGAAACGCTACCTTCTCGTCTCAACTCAAAATGTGCATCAGACACATTAAAACCTACCTCTGCAGAGACTGCGGCTACCTCTCAGGTGCCGGCGAGCAGCTCGACAAGTGTGAGAAAATCTGGCGCAACGAGCTTTGTGTAACCCTGGAGGAAATCCCCAAAATCGAGCAGATTCTCGACCCCTATTGTCTCGGGTGCGAGAGAAACAGGGAGATGGAACGGGTCAAGAACAGACGGAATTGATCGTGTTCGCTAAGTCGGGAGGAGACGACGGCATGTGAGATAGTGACCCATACTCAAATAGTCGGATCAGGCGAGTATAAGCTCAGTCAGTGTCCCGAATTTGGTCTCAAGTTTCCAACTGAGCATCACAGACATTGAAGAATTTATTCCCATCATTGTAAGGGCATCCTCATTGACATATCTTTCTCGTCCACAAAATCGCGTCAACATGTGGAAATTCTTCGCCAAGTGGTTTCCGTTGTCTTCCCAGTTGACTACCCCATCCACATATACCAACTCCAGCGGCGTTACCACCAATGGTAATACCCGATGTACCGACCAAGCTTGTCCACAAGGAAGATTGCAGAGTCTGCCAGGCAAAGAGTGCCAAGAGGAGAGTGAAGTCGCACGGTTCAGACGAGAGGTAACCAATTTCCACCAGAGCAGGACGCCAAGCAGTTGGTAGAGATGTAAAGCCATAAATAGCCTCAGCAAATACATGAATTTCCTTCCAAGTATTGATCATAACATCCCAAACAATGTGAAGATAAGAGATGGGTGGTTTGCACTAAACTTCCAGAAAGACTGATTAAATATTTGCTTCAAATTCCCAGACCCCATCTAGCCAGGACCAGATCTAGACGACTGTAAACATAAACTAATCATACAGAAACAGAAATGGAAGACATATTCATTAATTAAGACAAGACTAAGTAACAAAAACGATAAAAAGGTGTGGTGATACCAACATCCCACGCCTCCGCACACGCTGCATGCTTGCTCACCTGTCCACGCTCTCTTTTCTCTTCTTCTATTCACCGCATCATCTGCCAAACCAGAGAGCGACATTCGTCCCCTACATCTCTCCTTGGACTTGCACCAGCAATAAACATAAAAACAGGGTATTTCGACAAATTCAGTAGGCAGCATCGGCGGGAGAAGATGAAGAACTATGGCGTAAAGCGTGGCATGGTATAGAATTGAAAAGAAATAGGCGAGTTGGACTCTTTCCGGTATAGAGGGAGATGTGGCTGGGCCCTGATAGAGGGGGACGTAAGAATCCGGAACTGTCGTTACTGAGCCTCTCTGCCTAGCATGCTGTGACGTGTATGAGAGTTGTTGAAGAAATCTGCGCTCCAATCGTTTCGACGCGCGTAGACTAGGATTCGGGAGGAGGATGCGTTTGCGAGAGTCGGAGCGGAAGTCAAGTAGAAAGAGGCTTTGTCGGAGGGGTATCCAGGTCTAAGTCGGGCAAAATCTGGAGAGGAATTCTCACCATCTAACGGAGGGAAAGGGTGTATCGTGGCGTGATCAAGGTCGAGGAAATTGTTGGGCTATGTTGGGCTAGGGGGGTACAGTGTAAACTGCCGTCGTCGGCTTCTTACTTCTTAGCCGGGGCGGGAGGAGCCTTGACGTTGTTTGAGAGCCACGCCAGACCCTCCAAGAGACCTTCGCCGGTGGTGGCACAGCTAGGCACCACGTACCAGACCTTATCCTTGAGCTTGGAGAGCTGGAGAGCCTCGGTAACTTCTTGGGGCGACATGGCTGGACATTTCGAGTTAGCAACACGTCCGTCAACATGGCTGGGAAAGGGAAAAGGGGTTGCACGTACCTTCCTTAAGATCCTGCTTGTTGGCAAAGACGAGCAGAAGACTGTCCCTCATTTCACGGTCATTGATGATGCGGTGAAGTTCTTGTCGGGCCTCGCTCATGCGGGTTCGGTCGGAAGAGTCAATGACAAAGATTAGACCTTGAGTTCCTGTGGGCAAGTCAGCTCCGTTCACCTTACGAACACGGCCCATGACAGTGCGCTGATGCAATACATACCGCTAAAGTAATGCCTCCAGAGAGGACGAATCTTGTCCTGACCACCGACATCCCAAACGTTGAACTTTACGTTCTTGTAGGTGACACTCTCGACGTTGAAACCGACAGTGGGAATGGTGGTGACGTCCTGACCGAGCTTAAGCTTGTAAAGAATAGTGGTCTTTCCGGCGGCGTCGAGACCGAGCATGAGCAGGCGCATTTCTTTGGATCCGAAGATCTTGCCCATCATCTTGGAAAATTGACCACCCATGGTTGCGACCTTTGTGCGTATTGGGACGAGTAGGATAGGAGGAGGGTGGTGTATGACTCGCGGTGGAGGTGAGGAAGGCGGGAGGCTGCAGACGGAAGTTGTCGCACGACGGGAGGGTGAAGGAGGTTATCGAGGTTGCGGATAAAGGAAACGGGAGTTGAGAGGCTTCGAAGCCGGCTCGCGATTGTGTGTGCGTGGTCTGATAGTTTGATGGACGGTGTTTCGTTTCAAGTTCTGGGAAAAGCCACCTCTGGCATTAGCGAGAGGGTTCGACAGAACAAGACAATTGCGCAAGTTCCCCAGTATTGTTTCTCCAGAGATGACATGGAATTTCTGACCCCGCGTCGTCTTCTTCTTCCTCACTTTTCTTTTTTGTCTCTCGGTGCGTCGTGGATATGAAACTCACCAAGAATGGCCCCTCCTTTGGAAGTTGGACGGATTAGAAAATGGCTTCTGCCGCGGCGCAAACGAAACAACAACACGCGTGCGTTTGAGCTTTCGATTCGGGTAGTTTGACGTGCCTCTGCTGACTTGAAGACAACTATACGGAAATATCAAAAGAAACAACAGTAGATTATTGTATCCCCTTCCAAACTTGAGTCGCTATTTTTTTTTTCGGTGTTGCCTCGTGCTTCTGTTGCGTTGCCCCCGTCAGGGGAAGAAAGGGAAAGATTGGGAGAGGGTCCTGCGCGGGTTACTTGCTTCCTTTCGCGACCCCGGTCCTGGACTTGTCTTGTTCTAGAATAGCGTTGACACGGGGCAACGGCCGGAGGATGCAGGCACAGGCACAGGCAGCATACTTTGACTTAAGGGACTACTGGGTGCTAGCGACATGCAGCACTACGGAGTAATTAATTTAGAGTACCTGTGCACACTGCCCAGGTGCAGTGCAGTGCTGTAGGGGCAGGAGTACAGAGCAGAGGTAATCTGATTATCGTACCCCGTACGGAGTACAGATTGCAACATAATAGTTGCAAGAAAGGGGCATCCTGTGCTCCGTACCCCGAACAAACCGACTCCGCACACCTATTATTTCTTTTCAACTCAACTATCAAACAATAATTACCGTACTACGGAGCAAGGCCGTCCCCCTCTAATATCTAGTACGTCCCTGTAAGCGAGCTTTGCTCCCCACATCCAATTCAATTGGTCGCGGCGTTCACTGAAAGTTCTCTCTCCAGGGCTGCCACTCTGAGGTCCCTGTGCGTGGTTTGGTTTGGTCCGGTTTGGTTCGCTCACGCTACATCAGTTACAGTAGGTAGGTATTTCCACCATAACACAGCATCTGTTATACCCTCGCTACCGGAAAGCCACTGCATCGCCGTCGGGTACATGCTACTGCTACCCGATTTCCGTGTGATTCCCAAGTACTTCACTCCCTACCACTGCTCGGCCCCCCCTCCCCGGACATGCGCATGGTCCCCGGGTCACACCGTTACTGTCGCAAGTGCAACCACTTCCACTCAACCAAGAACCCAAGGTCATTGATGAACGGGGGTACGAATACAGTCAAGGACTCTCCACATATTAGGTCACGAACGTTGAGCCCCAGGGGACCCCATACATAGTTAATTAGTGGCTGTCCGTCGCAGTACGTCGTACTTCGTACCTCGTACATTCCTCCGTACTCCATAAAGTCGGCCTAATTAATACACACACCAGGTGACAACTTTACTAGTTCAGTCCGGCGAATCACACGCTCCTCCAGCATCGACTACTTCCTAGCTAGCATCAACCGAGTGACATCCGACCTCATAAACCGGTCCCAGGTGGAAGCCAGCGCAGTATTTTAGCATTTCTATAAAAGAACACAATCCAGTATATGCGTCTTGATCCCCTCAGCCAGGATATCGAGATACGCTTCTGCTAATTATCTAGGACGATCCATCGACTCAGATTCGTTCGCATCACCTGCAATCATTCGCGATTCACAGTTGCATGAATCCTTTCGCTCCGCTTGTTCAACCGTACGCTGTCAAACTCGGCATTAGTCATGTTTCATTTCCTCCTGTTGCTTGCTAATACGTAGTAAGAATATACACATTTAAAAGGCCTTGTCAGACCTTGTCTTATAGAAGTTGTCGTTCCATCCAGAACTGCCTTCTCTTATCCATCCCGTCGTCATCATCACGACATATCTTACCTCTGAAATCGACACGTGATGATACGTTCCCCAGCTAGTTGGACTCACTTGTGTCCAACCATGGCTTCGGATTCCTTCCACTCCATCAGGCTCTATACTCGATGACAAACCTCCGCTCTACTTGCTGTAGTGTCGTCGAATCGTTTTCACCCTCAAACTTCAGGTTGACTTTGCCATCATCCCCCATACTGTGCACCTCGGCTTTGTAGAACGTCGTTGTGTTGGGGTACAGCGCCAGTACCACCTTGCTAGCCTCCCATGGCTTAAGAGTGCTGGCCTGACTCTCTGGCGCGATAGGGATCATGCTGCTGGCGCTTGACCTGTATTCCTTTTGCTTGCTCTGGTCCTCCGGCTCAATGTCAAGCACCTTATATCGCCGGCTCTTACCCTCACCCAACACTTGCGCAACCTCACCCAGTATCCAGTCTTGCGGCTGGTCGCCATTGGTCGGCCGGGGCTTGAACGCAACAGCATCGCCTCTAGAAAAGATCACCTTGGACTTGCTGTTGGCCCCCGCAGATCCCGCACCGCTCCCCGACGACCCTTGCGGTTCGACGCTGTCAGCTTTGGGAGGCATGCTGTCCCTGTCTCGGTTGCTGGACCGATCGCCGTATTTCCTTGAGGACCCCCCTCCAATGGGACTGGGCACTGGCGAATCTCCGGCGCCGTCAAAATCGTACAGCGATGAGGCCGCGGCCGCACTGTCCCTGGCTTGCCTTTTACCTGGACCTGCGGCTTGAGTTTCTGCCTGCTCCTTTGCTACCACGACTGCGCGTAGCACCCGAAGTTGGTCGATTAGGTTGTTCAAGGAGGATGTGTTTGCTTCTGAGAGCTTTACCCCTGAACGGCAAAGCTTTTCCATATTTTGCAGAGATTCGCCGGGGATTTTGTCAGATTCCATTGCCCCGACTTGCTTGTCCAGAGCAACTAGCTCTGCAAGACCGTCATTTTCCTGGTTGACGCCCGCAATAATTTCGCTAACTTGACTTTTGCAATTCTCCCAAATCTGTACTTCTTCGCCATGTGAGTTACCATTGTTCCTATTGGAACCTCGTCCAGTTCGATTTCGTTGCGACATTTCGTGACTCGACGGGTCCTGCTTGGCCGAATCCTGCTTTGGCGTATGTTGTGATGCTGGTTCACTTCTCGGTGGCGTTTGCTTAGGTGTTGAAGCCTCCGAAGTCTGCCTGTTTGATCCGCCTCCGCCTTTTGACCTCTGTCTATTATGCTGAACCGGTGTTGAGTCTCTACTAGACGTGTCTCGCCTTTGTCGCTTAGGTTCGGGGGTGTTTGACTGTTGCCTCAAAGTATCTTGAAATGTCGCCTCCCCGGTGGAGGTGCCACGCCTTCGAGGAAGCAGGGGTGTATGAAAGTACGGTCCTAGATCCTCTTGGAGGTTCTTGAGTTCGTCCCGAGGCTTCGTCCCGTTAGCCATTCCGCTCCGTCTCTCGTCCTAATGCCATCCGCCTAAAATACCATTTTCGCAAATAAGAATCAACTCGAGCAAAGGAAATGATGAAAACAGTCCCAAAAAAGCAAGACACAAATAGAAACTTGCAAATCTTATGAAATGAAGTGAATGGAATAAGAGAAACTAACCTCTTTAGCGGAAGGTAGAGGAGTTGAGGCGCCGGGGCCAAAGGGCAGAAGGCGACTGCTATAGATTCAGAGAGGACAGCGCGAGCCGTAAGAGACGAGAGAAATTGAAGGAGAAAGGAAGGAGTAATGGAATTAATAAGGTAGTAGCATGGGGGACTCAGCCCATTTTATGTATTATCTTAGAAGGTTTGGATGTTGGTGGATCACATGTCGCGATGAAGCTTGACAGAGCAGGATGGCAGGGAAAGTGACGATTGCGATCGTGGGAAGTGGGTTGACAATGGCAGAACTTGGGCGGTGAGGACTAATCATGAGGACAGCCCCACCATTCAATGTGCGAATTGGGTTGTTGGCTGTATTGACACTGTACCAAGGTTATTCTTTAACCCTTCCAGATGGTAACCTTCGCCAAGGAAATAAACCCAAAACACCATCAATAATCTATGAGAATCTCATGTCGAAGATTTTCTCTCGATTTGAAGATGGGACCAAGAAATGGGCTACAAAACCGAGATTTTGTTTCTTAGTCCAGCGCCAATCCTCTAGAATGGAATGACCTGATGACACCCTGCCATAGCCTCAGGACTCAGGCTGGAATAGAACCAACATCCACCAACTCTAGCTCGCCCTGACCTCTTTACTCAACATTCTATGGCAAAGGCAACTTTTACTATCTCCGTTGATTAGGCACACTGAAAATTTCACCTACTGGTACCCGTCTTTCCGCCGATTGACCTAACCTCTCTTCAATGGGTCTTTAATAATGCCGCCGCCAAAGACAATCGCCATCATCGGCTCTGCCATTGCCGGCCCAACCCTCGCCCTCCAAATCCTCTCCAGCTCTGTCCTCAGGTCCGCTTTCCGCCCTATTCTATTCGACCAGGCTGCTGCTCCGGGCTTAGAAGGCCATAATGAGAAGAACCGCGCTGGTGCATCTGTCGGCCTTTTCGCAAACGGTCTATACCCACTGTACCGCCTAGGTCTTGAGGATGTCGTACGAAAGCGAGGATACGAGTGTGGCCTTATCACGACTTGGAGTTGTGACTACACAGGAGGTCATGAGAGACTCAATTCGCAGGCTGATGCCATGTGGAGTCATGACATCCAGACGGGGGTCATGTATTTTGAACGACGAGCTCTACAATCGCTTCTCGTAGAGCAGGTCAAGGAATTGGGTGGCGAGGTCCATTGGGCTAAAAGAACTACGAGTTTTGACTCTCTAACCAATGGTCAGACTAGGGTTAACTTTGCCGACGGGACGGACGTATATGCAGACTTGCTCGTGGGTGCGGACGGTGGCTTTTCATCAGTTCGCAAGTTCATCCTAGAGCAGAAAAACAGTGCCACAGCAGCGGACAAATGGTTACCGGACTTTATGGGATTGACTGGATTCTATGCCGTTTCGGCCGCTGTTGAAGCCAAAGGAGCATCCGCTCAATTCAGTGACACGCACTGCACCTGGCTCGACAAAGGCTTCCTCGCTTCTGGGCCATGCCCAGGCGGCAAGATACGATGGGACCTGGTTTTGCCCGAAGACAAACCCCCATCTTCAGCCTCCCCTGTCGAGTCAGTCCCCGAATCAAAGGCTGGCGCCGAGCGTTGGCAGTCGGCCATCATCCCAAGTCAATATCCCTACAACTCAACTGTCGACATCCTCCGCAAGCACAACGACGTCTTTCACCCTTACACCGGCACTCTTGGAGCGCTCTTCAGCTCTGCAGATCGCATTATTCGAGCTCCACTACGCCAGCGCGTCTGGGCTCAGGATGAGGTTCAGCACGGGAACATGGTTCTAGTCGGTGATGCCGCCAGACTTATGCTTCCGACTAGCGGCCAAGGCACTGGTTTTGCCATTGAGGACGCGACAGTACTGGCCCGAGAACTACTCAAGCATGCAACGGCACCCAAGACCAACACTATTCGCGACGCTCTCGAAGCGTACGCAAAGGCACGAGTACCCCGTTCAAAAAAGATGGCCACCGCTGCCAAGTATTTGGCATCGATGGCTACCTCCGATGGGCTGTTCTGGAGAGGTCTTCGGTATTACGGATCGAAACTCCAACCAGATCGGTTGGATACCAGGTAAGAGTCAAGACAAAGTAAAATTGGGAGGTAGTGCTAATTCCAAACTAGCAAGCAGAAGAAGAAAGATCCATGGCCTTTTAACGAGCGTCTCGATGTCCAGAGAGCGCCGAATGACCTCACTTTACATGTCAATAACTCATAGAGGTCAAAGCATAGCAGTGTTTAAGCAGACTACACCATTTCACATGGAAGCTTTGAGTAATTCCAATAACCATATGTTATATAAAGGTACCCGGGGTCTTTTAAGAACGCTCATATCAATAAAAGATCTCAAGTCTAGCAGCAAATTCATAGTTCACTTGAAACTGTGCTTAGGCGAGCCCCCATAACCTGCCATGGCTCAAAGAGATCTCGCCTTCTATGCCAAATACTGCAAATCTCCAAAATTATCATGATTAGAATATCTAGCTGCGTTTGCCTAGCTTACGTCCCAAAAAAAAACACCCAGTCCGGTAAATCATCGCATTTCCATGCTTCTCGTCTACGCCTGATCGGTTTTAAAACTCCTTCTTTTCTTAGGTTACAACTTCTCCTTATCGCCCGAGTCATCAATCTCGCAGAAGGCCTTGAACGTGATAAACTCATCTTCATCATTGTTAGTCTCGGATTCGAGCACACACTCGGCCGTAGCACCAACAAAGAAGACGTAGCCTTCCTTCATCTCATAACTAGTAGGGCCGACAGAGATGCGACCCTTGCCAGAAGTGCAAATAATAATACTAGGTCCATCAAGGGGTTCAAAAGTTGCCTTTGCGGCGTCACCGCGGAGGAGGGTACGGACGACGGCGAATTCCTCAATTGGGGGGTCGTAAAGAGCGACAGCTGAGCCAGAGCTGTAGCCGGTGCGGTTGAGGGTAACGTAGGGGTAGAAGGTAGGATGCATTTTCTGGTCGTCAATGGGGGCAAAGTTGTAAGTCAGCATGTCAACAAGAGTATCGACGTCCTTGAACTTGGGGGTTAAGCCGGCACGGACGACATTGTCCGAGGCAGCCATACACTCCATGATGTCGCCAGAGATGTAGGCATGGATGTCATCAGCGACGAGGAAAAGAGCCTCACCAGGCTCGAGAGAAACCAAGTTGAGGAAGAAGAGGACAAAGAGGCCAATGTCATTGCCGAATTCAGAATGAAGCCGAGAAACAAGATCGGCCACGGTCTCGCCAGGCGTCGAAGCTACGCCGCCAGCGGCGAACTTTGTGGTCTCAGTGGCGAGTTCGACGAGCTTTGGGATCTGTTCGGCGATATCCTCAGCGGATGAGGACATGAGGGCACCGAATGCCTTCTTCAGGGCGGCCTTTTTTGTGTCTGTGACACCTTCAGTCGATTCCTGAGCGACCTGCTCGAATTCTTCAGCAACATCTTCACCCACAAGGGTCCTCAAAGGTGGAATAGTCTTAAGGAAGTGTGCAATCTCGGGAAGTGGTCGGAAGCCACAGAGACCCTCGAAGGGGGTGATGGCAATGGCCATCTCGGGCTTGTGGTTGTCATCGGGGTAGTTTTTAGGGTCGCGAGCATGGAGCTGTTCAGCTAGGGACTTGTTGGGATGGGCCTGAATGGAGAGGGCCTTGTTGATGGAGAGGACTTTGAATAGGAAGGGCAGTTTAGAGCCATAGCGGGAGGCAATAGTGGAGGCGAGGAGGGCTTCATTGTCCGAGAAGAGATCAAGAAGAGTGCGGTTGGTTTCGAAATCGCGTGAGGGGTTTGAGGGATGTGTGCCCATCCAGAGCTACAAGGCTTGTCAGCATGTTTCGAGGGCATGTAGCCGAATCATGACATACTTCGGCATAGGGCTTGTCCGACTCAATTCTCAAGTCGTCAGAAGGAGTAGCAGCAGCAAAGCGAGCGGCGGCCGAGTCGAGGCCCTGCTTGCCCCATGCGTACGAGTTGACGCCGCAACGGAGACGTAGTAAAGGAACCTGCATCCTGTTGGTCGTTGGATGGTAGCTATCGCAGATGACTGTACGACAGACAAGAAGGGATCAAGGAGAGAATGCGACGTGAAAGCTCAAGGTTGTACTGGTAGCTACCTATTGATAGCTCCCCACCAAGTGGATATGTGGCTTGTATGAAAGCAGCGACAGTAAACGGGGAACTGAGCAGGAGACGAGGCAACAAAGCGACTCGAAAGAGAATGGGGGAAAAAAGGAAGGGGAAAAGAGGAAGAAAACAAGGCAGAGGTGAAGAGGGGGGAAATGGAGACGTAATATCGAGTGCTTTACAACACGACGAACGTTGTAATAGAAACGATGACGGCAATCGAGTGGAGGTGGAGGTGGATGTGGAAGTGGGTTTTCGATTCTCCAAATAGCAGGAGAAGGACCAAACTTGCATGCGCGAAGTACGTATCCGTACTCGAGCACCATTCGTTAGTAGGACCGATACTCCGAATGGAAACGTTCCCAGCTGGATTTGTAGGCGTGAAACTAATGCCTATAGTGGAAATGCCTTGAAACAACCTCTTGGGAGTTGCCACACTTCGTAGCTCCGTCACGGCCAATTCACCGGTCAATCCCCCGGGCTTAGTGGCTTCAGTGGGTGCTGGGCGCTAAAATCAGCTCTCTGCAGAGTACATGCGTACGGATTACAGTAGTTCTCTACGGGGGACGAACCCAAGTGGCCCACGCTATTTGCCCCGCTGGCCGCTGCAACATGTACCCCGCTGTGGGTCTCCCGGTGAGTGAACCAGCCCCAGCCCGAGGTGAGCAGTAGAACTGAGGAATTAATTATTGCTTGTCTCTTTCAGCTTCACTCCCTAATCGTCAGATTCGTTCATTTTTTATTTATCGTGTTCGAGTTCTTTCGAATCCTCGCGTAGATATTTTCATCCATAACTATGGATTACTTCAACTTCATCAAGCTTGATTAGCGCCCCTTCTTTTGGCCCGTTCGCAACTCCTCACCTCATCATCGTCTCATTCTACATGTGAATACGGCTCATATTTCAGGGGCTTCACCTTGACCCTGGAAACACTCACCTACAGTATGTACAATCTCAAGTTTCTGGCTCTCATCTCATTTCTAGGCTATCCTATTCGTTCATCTCTTCATCGTGTATCTCGACTACGACGCTCGGCTCACCCCAATCAACGTCCCCAACCCGGGTCATAGTTATCCATCTTCTGCATCCATCCCGTCCCCAATCACTTACACACACTAACGACTCGTCCTCCTTGTTCAACCCTGTCAAGCCCAACACTTCGTACTCGACAACACTTATTATATTACACACGCACCGCGTTGGCATATTCATCTACCCGCCCGTTCTCTCCTCCCCCAGCATCCCTCGTCCACCTACATGCTTCTTTTCTGCCAATGTTGTGTGAATGACAACTCGTAACTGCGGCAAATATCTGTCCCTCCCTCAGCATGCATCGGGACTTGATCTTTGCGCATTGGTAACTCAAGCCCTCCTCTTCGCCATTGACATCTATCAAAAAGCTAGATTTCAATCAATCAGAATGCGCTACGTGGAAAAAACATAGTTGATTTACAGCCTGTAACTCGATCTAATCGACAACATTGAAATGTGCCCAAGCACATGTTTCCTGGTGAATAGACTCGCTAACCACCTTATCCTATCCTCCGAATTATCGTGCGCCTCTCAAATAACCACATTGAAACAAAAGCCAGAGTAAAGTTCAGCCCGTTCACTCTGCAAATTGTATTTTGTTGAATGAAAAAAAAGAAAATTGAAAACCCGCAGGAGGAAAACAAGAGCAACTCTCCGAGGTCGTCCCCTTTTTTCTATGATTTTCGCGCCCATTTCATAAACATCCCCAACCGCCATTAAAAAAAGCCAAGAACAAAGTAAAAGGTGTCCTTTTTTTTTTTTTTCTCTTCCCCCTTTTTCCTAATTTTCTTCTCTCAGATCATATTCCCTCCTTCACCATCCATGATTATGTATTCATTCTTCCGGTCCAGATCATCGACTTCCCAAGTCAGAGCCAGCAAAGTCGGGTACCGAGGAAAACGGCCATAGAAAGTCGACAAAAGTAACCCAAATAGTGCATGCATACTATGACGAAGAACCAATGTATTTGCGGGAGAAGGGCAAACCATACTGGCCCAGGTCATTTCAGAAATGCCAGCATCTAAACAAATTCAATGTTGTGACACCCACAAACGCTCACCCACTGCATACTCTTCCTCGAGCCCTTTTCAAGCCAAGACGAGGGGGGAGGGCTTGTCATCCCGAGTGCCCCTCCCTCAGAGCCGTCAACGGACCCGGTTGCAGCCACGTAGTGAACGAAACCCGTCGTGACAGGTGCCGTGGTTGCTCGATGACGTCTCACCCAGAGAGGACAGGAAAAGACTTCTCTGCTCTCGTATTTTAGAATGGAGTATCAGAATCAATTTCGACCGACTGATATGTCCGAGAGATGTATGCTTGCAGCTCAGATCTCCCCTATATCCCCAAATAAAGCGGCCGGAGCAAAAGATCAAAGGAAAGAAGCAAAGATTGTAACTCTCTCGCTCTCTTCATCACACAATGTCTTCAACGGGGTCTCCGATTTCAAATGGAAACATCTCCCCTGTTAATACATCCCCCATGTCTCTCAAGTTCAAGTATGGAGCACAACAGGCTTGCGCTCACCATCAGCCGATGCCGACTCGCTTCCGGAGGCATCCCCTTCTCCTTTTGTCATGTAGGATGGATGTTGTTCGCGCTTCTGTCCCCCAAACGTTTGTCCGTTATGCTGACCTTGATCCTGCTGCTGCTGTCCATGTTGATTATGATGATGGGTCATGCCAAGGGCGGCCTCAGTAGAGGAAGATCCGCGATGCTCAAGCTTGGGCATAATGGGCCCGACAGTCGGAGTACCATCCTCAGAAATGGTCGTGTCCGTGTAGCGATAGACCATGTTCGGACCGGAAACGGAGCCACGAAAAGACTCATTAGCGGAAGAAGCAAGCCCAGAAGAGTACATGCTTGTAGAAGAGGGGCCGTACAAGTCGTTGGATCGAGTCAGCTGCGATGCCATCATGGGCGCATAAGAAGGCACCGCGGAAGGCAGGCTAGCAGAAGGCTGGTAGCTAGTGTAACACGACGAGGACGCTTCGGAACCGGGGGTCGCTGGAGTCGTGGCCGTACCCGAAGTGGGCGTCTGCGGAGACTGGGACGACACAGTCGATTGCTTGTCATAGCCGTTGGCGGGGGTAGAAGGTTCGTACCGGTAGGCGGACAGGCCCATGTTCGAAGTCAGGATGGGGAGGGTGCGTTTCGAACCTTTAGCAACAGCCTCGACTGTGGTCGCATCCGTAGGTACATCAGTATGAGTATGAGTCTGCGGGTTCTGAAACGACATAACAGTCGGATTGTGGTGAGCGGATTTTCCGGGAGCCGTATGGTGGGTGAGGGTGGTAGTATGGCCACTGCCGTAGGTGTAGCTTGGATCCGGGCCAACACAGACGCCAGCGTCGCGAGGGGACGAAGCAACAGCAGTGTTGGTGCCGGGGCGGTACGGGAGGCTCAGTTCATGGTCATAGATAGGAGGGTATACATTGTAAGAGACGTTTTGCTCGACGGGAAGGCCACTGGGCCAGGGAGTGACGGAGTCACAGGGACGAGTATGGTAAGCGAAGGAAGCAGAGTTATGACGGTAGGCAAGGACTTCGTTGTCTTCTAGAGCGGGGAGTCCGTTGTCATAATGGGAAACCGGCTGGAGTGGTGGGACCTGGACCGGTTGAACAAGCTGGGCCTGTTGCTGGATGGGTTGAACGAGCTGGGATTGTTCCGGGACTGACAGAGCAGAGGCATTAGTAGAACCGCGGGCATGATACTGCCGTGACGCCTCAAGATTATATTCGAAGGCGGTTTGCTTTATGCGAGTTTCCTGAGACGAGACCTTGTTCAAGTTTGTCAGAGCTATAGCAGAGAGGCTGACGTGGGGAGGCTTACACGGAGGTACTGGCAAGGCTCATGCCCAGCATTCCTGCAGTTGGTACAAGGTCTACCATTGCCGGAATCGCCGCTGCAGCGAATCTTTCTCTTGCGGCATCGCCCACACTTCAACATATTAGCCCACTGATCATTTCACACGTCCAGGCAATACACACCATCCTGAACATGCGAGCAGCGACCTCCTTGTCGAAGGGAACCGCTTTCAAGTTTTGCGATATGATTTCCTTCAAAAGAACAATAGACAAAAAACTTACAGCCACGGCAATCCTTTTGCGCTGCGAAGAGTTGTCGTCCTCACTGATGGCAGGGTTCCGAATCTCTGGGTAGATCGGGTATGCTATCGGTCGTCGCCCCGGATACGATGGTGGATAGCCATTACCTCGACCCATGCCATGACGGCGGCCTCCGAGAGGAGGATAGTTGTGAGGGGACACCATAACGACTGCGGGAGGGTGACAATGGGAAGTTTAACGCGGGTAGTATGTGTTTCAAGTCTTGAAGAGTTCACAAGCAAGTGCTGTCTCAAGAGAGGGAGCTGGATGCTTGCTGGACTAAAGAAAATGGAAGGGGAGCGGAGCGGAGCGGGTAGACTAGGTAGTCTGATGGCAAGGTGTGGTTGGTAGTGTTCGAGTTCTTGTGATGTTAGCAACTATTCAAATACAAGAAAGGGGTCAAGAGGACTTACTTAGAACACCAGAGTGTTGTGCAAAAGAGAGTAGATCGATCGAGAACCAAGAAGGTTGAGGAGGAAAGAAAATATTCATAGACAGAGATCTGCCGTGCCACTTACTTATACTCGTCGTGACATGCCCACCATCCTCTGAATCTGGTATCTTTGTTTGCCATTTCCAACTCACACACCTCTCTCACTCACTCTCGCCCCCCTCCCCTTACTGCTTACAAACGACGACGGAGCGTAGTCATTCTTGGCCAAGGAAAAAAAAGGTTAATACAGTTTGATCCACAGAAGTAGGCACTGAGGCTTTGCCTGCATCGAGACAGTTGCTTGCTCCGTCAATGGGCCCCTCAACCCACAGCTCGGTGATACAAGATGTTGAGACTCACTCTCGTCTCTCGGACCCCTCCAACGTTCGACCCCCTTCTTCCCAGAAGACGGTCGCTGTTTACGGGGGTCCCGTTTTTTGCGTAACGTCGAGATGTCTGGAAAGGGTTGGTTTTGACGTAGGCCATGGGGCTTGGGATTGGAAAGCCAATACATTCCGCCGAGAAACGAGGAGCTGGCTGAGACCATAGACGCTCATTAGAATCAACCTCTCGTCGAACCAACCCTAAGACCAATACGAGAATTCCCTCTGTGAATAGGAAAGAAAAGGTGAAACTTTTCACTGTCGTAGTTTTCAGAGACATCAGTCGCATTCTACAACCTCCATGAACGACTCTCTAGAGGTAACTCAGCCGGGGACACTGCACGACATGTCGCGTGCACTTTACCAATGTATTCCCACCTTGTTTTAGATTGATCCATCTGCGTAAACGCTCTCGAGATCGATACTGTCCAGACCCCAGGCTCCTTCGCACTGACCATTTCGAACTATGTCGCTTCCCACTAGTCTTGCCTCTCGACCTGGAAAATATGTATCAACGATCGCAAGAAGGTTTCCCAGCTGCAGGATGACGAGAGAAGAAATAGAAGCAAATGAAAAAAAAGGAATTTACAAATCTAGTCTCTTCGCAAACTTCAAAGTACAGAGTGACACCAAATAGTATGAAGGCTTTCCACTTAGACGCCCCTCTTCATCGAATGTACCTGGGATGTATACTTCTCATGACAAGGAGCCATTCCTCTCGAGTGACACAACTGTCCTACACTACTCGTCTTTAGAGGTGCTCGAATAGAGTTAGACTTGTTCACTCTTGTTTGCGTGACTTTGCAGGAGATGAAGTGTCATTCATGGCGAGGCAGTATCTTCCAGTTTCAAGAGCAACAGAGGAGCTAAACCAGCTTGAAGGACATTAGCAAGTTTGCTCAACATTCCCTCCTTTTCTTTGCTTATGTGTTGCAGCCTTTTTGGAAAGGACTTTGCAGCAGGCGGGCAGCCATCCGAACCGAACGCAAAGACAATTTTGGTTGCATGCCCACTCTCCGCAGCAATAGACAGCCGAAAGTATCCAAACGGAGGAAAAGAAATGATAGACTGAATATATGTCCGTGGACACAAACGGGTGCTTCTAACTCGATTCAGAAGTCTGGCCTCTTGAAAAAGCGACTTTGGGGAGGGTGTGTAATTCGGCGTTTGACTTCAGCTGCATGTTTGCTCGTCTTTTGTAGTGAGTACGAAGTCCACCGGCAACGTAGAAGTACATTAAAACTGTGGAATCCCCCTAATACACGGTCCGTAAAGGTGGTAACACACACCCCGCTCTCAGATCAACTATCGTAACATTACGGGCCAGGAATCTGACTGCACCAAAAATCCCTTCTTCTTCCTCTTCCTCTTCTTCTCGGGGCTCACTTCCGCTCTCATATGTCACACAAGCTCACAGCACCTAAGTTCAGTATGATTTCCAGGGCCTTGTATAGATAGCCGCGAATTGACATCTGGTTTCAGCCCCCCTCTACACCTAGGAGGGCGTCAAAACCTGGGACTTGGGTTTTCTCAGGCAGCATCCACACCCAAAGGCTACGTGCAGAACAAGGCTGGGGGGGCAGAATTCCAAAGTAATTTGCACGGTAGAAACGGTTGAATCTCGTGAAAGGTGTAATTATAGCATAGAAGCCCTGACCGTTACCGCTTGTGGGGGGTACACATTTGGAGAATTGGAACACCGACCCATGTCCACACTCCAAGGGAAAAAGAAGTGGTCGGTTGTTTTCACCAAGCTGCATAAGGCCATCAAAATGTCCAGAAATATGACCGCATAGAAGCGACGAGTGCAAGCGATATAATGTCAGTAAGACACCACAGGAGTGGATTCCCATGCAAGAAGATATCGCCAAATGCGGGCTTCTGATTTGCTTAAAAGTCGAATGGCGTTTCTTTGGGTGTGTACCTCTCGCAGCAGGATTTCTTTTTTCTCAAGTATGTAGGGTTCCGGTTCTGTTCTGTATTGTTTGTACAGTCCAGTGGACTCAAGATGAGGCGGACTCTGGGCAGGAATAGTGACACCTCTTCCTCTGGTCGATGGATGCATGCTCTATCTTCCAGCCATGGCGACGTCAACGGCGAACGGCAAATGACAGTTAAAACCGCCATTCATGTGGCCTTGTGGGGTTTCCCAACCACGTTGCGGAATTTCTCTTTTCTCATTTGCGGGTTGAAAGAGGCGTTACCCCATTCTGGCAGCTGTCGGTTTGTTGCGTAGAAGTCGCTTTCATACTATAAGCGGCATTGCCTATCTCCGAGGCTCAAATAGATAACCCAATAGCATGGCTCAAAAGCGCAAGTTCTTGAGTTCTGGAAGCTTGGCGAATCCGGTCCTTGGGCCCATTTACCGTTTGCACCTTTTGAGCCTGCAACGTTTCGACCAGAGGCGGTATGTCGGTCCCTTTCGTCATCCTCGAAGTTGAGCGAGTGTGTGACCCATCTCGCATTCGCCAGCAGCCATGAATTCTCGTATTGATACAAGGGGGGTTCATTTCCCAGGCCTAGAACAGGAGAAACAATATCTAGCTCAGGACGTAGAACAGGTCGCTTCTCACTCGCCCGTAGACAGGTTTCTAACGCCAAACCACACACCCCCTATACCCCTATACAACTGTCGGCGCACCAAAGACGGCAGGAAACTTGTCAGGTCCGGGCCGCAATCGATCCCCGGGCATAAACCTCCGACCGCACATCTGCCCGGAGCCAATGCCGCCTTGCCTAGGATACTTTGTACTTCGTAACCAGAAGCGGATCATATACTTCCCTGCTGTCATTTAAGGGTCAAATATGCATCTTCCCGTCTCCTCTGGTGACAACAAAATTTATACACCTATGTGAAAACGATTGGCTCGCTCTGGGAGGTAAGGTACGTCTCTCTTCTGTTTTTCTTGTATCACAAACGCCATGCTGGCATTGGATTGGGCACGATGACCCAGCCATGAAACTGAAGATTGCTTGGCTGATTTTACCGGACAGTGAAAAAGAAAACGTCAGCGTCTTAAACCTGTACGGGCCCGATGGCCACATGCGGGGTCGGACTCCGTCATGCCCTCCACCCCGATCCAGGGACTCTCAAAATCTTTGATTCCTCATGCCGTCTTCCGCCTGCCGTCTTCCGCGCAAAGAAAAGAGAAAAGGCTATCACAAGACCTCGTGGGCTCTGACTTGGCGCCTATGTCGCCTCCCGTAAGTTAATGAGCGGCCTCACGTTGGAGTTGACATAGCCAAGCCCCAGACAAGATGCAAATGGCCTCGATCGCCCTGCTCGATAGATCCAGAGCTTGCGTTGCACATTCTTGATAAATCTCGCCTGGTCGTTCCATGTCCGAAGTGGTCCCCTCTCGTGTCACAGACAATGTCAAGCACATTCACTCTAATCGACAAGAGGTCCGGCTTGTAGAGAACACGAGTTAGTCGTTAATCCTTGGTCTAGGGTTCCACGTAGAAGCATAATGATACAATAAATTTATTGACGAGCGAAGATAATTGTTAGCCTTAGACATTGGTCTTGGAAAAGAAAACCGGCCCTGCTCGTGCTTGAAGTACGTTCGGGAGGAGGCACGTCCAATCGTTACCCCCCATCAACGAGTGCCGAGCCTCAAGTGGCCGAGATCTAGGACAAGTGTCTTGGACATGCATTTAGGATTTCCCTTAGGCCCTGCCCTTCAATCGTAAACCCGGTCAGTGGAATCATGTGTACGCCGAATCCAGACAAAATGTGGATGACCAAGGCCCTCCCCACCTAAGCGGTCGCCTGCTGCAGCTTAACACGAGGAGAGGAACTTATCCGATCTATCTCTCAAGCACGAGGGCCTAGCCTCCCCGGTGGCAGTCTAACTACCAAGGGTTCCTTGCATTTCCTCCATCGACTAGGCTCTGACTGAGTCCGTCGTACGTCGCGGCGTTTGATGTACAGCAACCATAACCGAGGATGGCAGGGATACACTATCAAGCATATGCAGTGACCCCAGCTTTGTTCGACCTCAGCCTCGACTCACGATATAGCCCCCAGCAGTCTAGAGTGTCCACCAAAAAGAGAGGGGATCCATGCATATGTAAATACGTCCATGAGGGGTGGATCATGGAGCTTGCAAATGGTTTGCCCTCCATTGGCGAGCGTGTCTAGAATGAGGCATCTCGAACATGCACATCCTGTATCACAACATCCCCATCCTAGTATGCTGTAGCATATGTGGGGGTATGCCGGTACGCGTGCTTCGGCGACGGCCTCCTAGTGAGTGAGATTGGCCAGGGAGGGGATCTTGTCTGAAATGAAGATGTGGTTGCGCAGCAGTTGGAAGCAAAGATCTATCTTCCCCGGCAACCCACGGCCGCTTATCTGCGCCAACGAATTTCTTCTAAAAAAGACAGTTCTCCCGTGCTGTCTGCACAGTCCGGTCATGTATGTTGTTACTACCTCACGCCCACAGTCAATCACTCGCTCGGCCCTTGCCCCTGTGATCTCAGCACAGAGTCAAATCATGCCGCTGGAAAACGTCCTTTCCAGGTGGTGCTGTCGCACAGGCTCACAGTATCCATGTTCAAGGTTCGCAGTGTTCTCAGCCATCCATACAACGAGCTGGAACGACTGTGTTCGCATAAAAATCCTAGTGATGAAGGCCTCAGCGTCATCCTGATGTGTTTGATCTCGTGGCTGATCAGGACATTGCAAGCCTGGTGGGGCTATAACCGAAGACACGTGGAAGAGTCGGATTTCATGAGACTTCAGACGAAAGATCGACGGAAGTCAACAGCGAGGTAGTGATGGCGGTCAGAGGAGCGGCAAATAACCTCTGCGAAGGCGTGGACTGTGCGAGAGTGCGGTAAAAGGACGCGGCAAAATAATAGCGATTACAGGCCCCGAGAGGTTGCGTCGATGCTGCTCTTCAGATTCAAGGGATTAGGGGCTGGAGCAAAGTGCAAGGCGAGGAGGTACTCCTTCATGGTAACGAGAACTGGCACAAGGCGAAGGTGGTATCTCCAAGCTCTCAGGACGAGGGCCTAAGCCCCCTTAAGGTCTTCTCCAGTTGCAATTCGAAAGCAAGCTGAGATTCTAAAAAGAATCGAAATTCCGTGTCATTAACTCCGTAATATGCGGTTCCGGTGAATCGGGTAGTGTTATCTCCTTTTTGGTCTTCTCAATATTGTATTCCCATCGTTTCATCTCCTTGGTCTCCAGTAGCCATCTCGCCCATGACGATCCCGGTCCCGGTCCCGGTCCCTGTTCCCATCCCTATCCCTATCCCTTTCACGATCGCCATTGCGGTTTCTTCGACTCCAGTCTCTGTCTCGATCTCGGTCTCGGTCTCGACGGTCATAATCCCTTCTATCTCCTCGATCATCCCTCGACTTGTGATATCTATCTCGACTCCCGTCCCGCCGTCGAGGAGGGCTTCGGCTTCTGCTTTGCTGTGTGCCTGATCGATCAGGATCTTTGGGTTTAGGCCCGTTGTCTCTCGGTCGATCATTGTCGTTACGCTCAAGTCGGCCCTTCATCTCCTCCTCGCCATAGACCATACCGTAGTTCTCTCCTGTGCTCCTCTCTCCTTCATCTCGATACTGCCTTCTCTTCTCCAAATCCCTTACTCCACCCCAGCCTCCGCGGCCAGTATTTGCACGCCGTTTGTTGTTGGTCTCATTTCGCCAGACATCGCTCAGTTTGCTGACACTCTGGGAAAAGTCGACGTGGATACGGCGGTCATCAATAAGCACGCCCTGCATTTTGAGATAGGCCGCCTCACAGGACGGTTTTTCCTCAAATTCAATGAAAGCGTATTGCAAACTGTCCCCCGTCTTTGCATCCCTAATGACCTCACAGCTCAGGATCTTACCAAACCGTCCAAAGATGAGCTCGAGGTCCTCGTCCCCAGTCACGGGGTTTAATTTGCAGACAAAAAGAACGTTTTCTGGCGGCTTGACTTCAGCAAAGGGTAAATCACCCATCATTTCCAGGGTGAGAGCTTGCGCCTTGGCTTCTCTATCTCTTCGTCGCTTCTCCAGCTCATCCTCATCAACACCATCATCTTCATGTAGCGCTGCTTCGTCGGCGATTCGTACAGTCTTGAGTTGCTGGTCCGTAGGGGGTGGGCTTGAGCTTGGTTCTCGCAAGCCGGGAGGATCAGGATAGGGATCATCGAGAATAACAGTATGTTTGATGCGAATATCAATGAGCGGGTAACCTTTGTCATCCACAATAGCTTCATTGATCTTTTCCAAGGCGTCAAACCCCTCAACGACCTTTCCAAAGATGGCAGCCTTATCATCTAAGAAATCTGTATCATCGCCTAGCGTGATAATGAACTGTGATCCAGCCATTCTCGTGTCTGGGTCTGAAGGCAGCGGTACAGTCGCCATGCTAACAGTCCCCCGCTCCAGATGCTTCAATTTAGGATGGAAGAATGCTGGAAATGTTCGCAGAGATGGATCGCCCGATGCATGGCCCCATATCGACGAGCCGCCATCTGAATCGTTGGACAAGGGACCGAGAGGATCGCCAGTTTGGAAAGAGAAGTTCTTCTGGACGGAGTGGACGGGAGAAAAGTTGTAGTACTTGACTTTGCACAGTTTCAGGAAACTAGATTATCTGTCAGCTCAGTAATTAGACAAGCAGCAAAAGAGGTTGCGCCGAACTTACTTTTCGCAAAGCTTGGGAGCGTGATCAACCAAGAGGTCGATGACAATGTCGCCGACGCTGGTTTCAAGAAGGACTGACATGATCGCTCGTTGGCTATGTACCAGTGCTTAGGATGTATGCGACACCATGGGAGGAACCGGAGAGCCTCGTCAACTAATGCGAGGCAAAGCACGTAAAGATACCCCGTGAAGTGCTGTGTAGGTAACCTCACGAACCAAGCTTCTCGAAAAGGTGACGCCAATTGGTCTTGCGCCACATTACATCGGTGGCTGAAACGTGGCTCAAATCAAGTGGGAAACGCTGGACCTGTGTGATCTCCACGTGACTGCACTATTACGGGGAATAACGTCCAGTGGCTCAGCCGAATTTATCAAGCAATACGAAGTACGAAGTGCGATACGGCATATTCGCCTCCGCCACTTTCCTCATTCCCATCTTTGGCTTTTGCCATCACATTACGATATTTCGCCAGGCTATTCTGCTCAGTCAATAAGCAGAGTGACTCTGTAAAGCCTGTACAGTACTACATGTCCATATCAGCGGCGGCCGGTGCCAAGGCGCGATTCTTCACAAGGCTTGGAAATTGGAACTTGCGTGAAAGCACAGGTGTACGGGGTAAATAGAGGACATAATTAGTTCAGTTCTATGATTAAATCAAAAAGAAAACATTAAAAATAAAAGGGGGGGTTAATAAATAGGTTCATATAAATTATTCTGCTTCTTATTTAATCTTTCTTCCAAGAAACTGAATGCTCAAAGTATCTTCTTGGCGGAACAAAAATGCCCTCAATTTGCACCCGCCCACACCCTTCACATTTAAGGTAATCCTGTCTAGTCCGTAATAGGGCGCTGAGCTACTGTCAATACTTCGTACGGTAATCAGACATGGGTGCTTGATAAGATGCCTTTCTTACGGAGTACTCCATACTGTATTTGGAACTTGGGTTGAAAAAAAAAAAGAGTGGAACACTAGAAGGCGCGGCGCCTCCCTGTAAGCGCCATTAAACAAGGCTTGAAGCCCATTTCGGGGGGGAATTACGGATTAGCTCTTGGGGAGACATGGGTAGTCAGGGTGCGAAATGATGCTCATTTCCCCAATCAGGACAGCAAGATTATCTCTTGGATAAGTTTGAATGCGCGTGTCTCAGGCCAGGACATTGAGTGGTTCGTTAGAGGTTGTTTCATCAACGAATTGTCTTTGGCGGATACTGAATGGTCCCTGGGGCGATC
Organism: Mariannaea elegans; assembly: GCA_930272665.1. Taxonomy (NCBI): domain Eukaryota; kingdom Fungi; phylum Ascomycota; class Sordariomycetes; order Hypocreales; family Nectriaceae; genus Mariannaea; species Mariannaea elegans. The sequence goes on along the minus strand of CAKNEU010000009.1, from coordinate 711,734 downwards.
ACCGTTTACATCATGGTGCAGATTATACAGGTTGTGGTAGGTAAATGATGATATTCCATTCATTGGCGGTTCATCTTGGTCGAAGCCAATATCGCTACCAGGAAAGATAAATGCTCAATATCCCTTTCAGGGATTCCCGAATAATACTCCCTCCTCTAGGCTTCACGTCCCCAGGCCCAATCCCAAGAATGTAAGAACGAAGGTTAAAAGTGCTTCGCGCCGTGCCATGCTCATGCCAAAGCGAAAAACCATGCCTTGTCTTGCAGGGCAGATGCCCAAGCAAGAAAAACCACACAAAATCCCGACCGTAACAATAAAGTGCTGAAGGTGTCGAATCCTGACAAGCCTACGCTTTTTCCCATTCAATATACACATCCCAGTAAACCCAAAAGGCCCAATTTTTTGTCCAGTAAAAGGCCCATTCGTCCAAAACGCCGGCGCAAATGCATGATTATAATTAAGTTATTGGTGGTGTTGCGTTCGCGAACCGGATTGTTCAATCATTGGAGCTTCGTCGTCGGCGTCCTGAGCGGAGTTCCTTCTCCGTCTCCATCAGGCGGGTTTGCACCCACATACGTAACGAGCAGTCGCTGCGAACGGCGCTGCAGTTGAGAAGTTCGGTCAATGCGCGCTTGATGCTCTCATTGACATCGGAAAGGCGCTGTTCCTCAGCCGAGATCTCGCAAAGTGTCTCCTCATCAGGAATAGTAGTCAGCTGTTGCCCATCGTCCCAACCACTGCAGCGCGCATGAGAGCGATGTCGGCGCTCGCTGCTTCGTGAGTGGCGCTTAGGTGAAGAGGGAGCAGACATTAAAGACGAGGACGATCGGGTAGGCGACGAGGAAGGAGTCGTGTGCATGGAGCGAATGCCAGTGGGCTGGGGTCGGATCTGGTCGAGATGGCTGCAGAGCTCCTGGTGTTGTTCCAAAAGAAACATATACTTTTGGAGGGCAAAGCTGTAGTTGTTGGTCGCAGAGTCCATCTTGGAAGTCGCTGATGTGGCCAGTGACAAAGGAGTTGAAGTGTTGCAGTTGGAGGAAGTCGATGATGCGGAAACAGTTCGGCTATGACCGGCGAAGAGGTGGGGAGTAACGCCTAATGACGAGACCATCGGAATGGATTGTGGTGTTTGTGTGAAAGATGGATGGTGGTCGAGGGAGGATTCAATCGAGGTAAATTGCAATCGAGAAGAAACCAGTTCGAGATATGTCAATGATGTCGTTGTCGAAAAGATGTAAACCGGTATGCATGTGGAGCGAGGTTCCCACAGCTTTTAAATGTTCCCCAAAGCGGATTGCGTATCTCTGGGGCCAATCCAGGAGCTCGGACGCGTAACGTGTGTGTGTGGGTGGGTGGCCAAAGAGGAATGTTGTCTGTTTTCTCGATTATGGCGAAAGGTCAAAAGTGTGAGGCAAATGAGGTAAATGAGGCAAAGGACCTCTATCAAGATTGAGACCGACAAGGATGAGGCTGGGCTTATAGTGGTGTGTGGATGGAAAGAGATATGGGAGAGCAGATTGAAGGGAGGTGGAGGGGTCAGCAATCGATTTTATGTATAAGAGGAAAGCAAGTGGCTCAGTACAGGGCCAGTAAAGTAGAGGAATGGGTAGGTAAGATACCTACTATGGATGGATGCAAGACAGGGCCCAGGGAAATGAAGGTCCAACAGCGAGTCAGCACGGACACACTTTTACGATAGCAAGGGATTGCCCACCCAGACTTCAGTGGACTATCTCACTAGAAAAAAAAGTATAGCGACCAGGGGGCGTTTAGCTAAGGTTCCGGGAGGGCCACGGTACTTCCGTATACGCCTCCACGCTTCTGGGCTCCTTTTGCGCCATGCTTACAGTCCCTGTCCAACTCAATTTGATCCCCGGGTGCTCATATAGGTGGCTGTGTCCGTAGATACTATGTAATATTTCTGCTGTATCTATTTATTCCACTGCTCTCAACTTCTGGACAAGAAAGAAAAAAAGGGGGTGTGTAATATCCCCATTCCCCCCTGGGTGTGCCACCAAGAGTTCATCATTGCCAACCAACAATACCGAGGGGAACCGATGGAGCACTCCGATGGTACAAGCTTCACAGTGGGTCCTCAAAGCCCAAATGCGACCACTCTTCTCTAGGTTGTCTAGTGTGATGCGTTTCTCGCAGTATGCAGTCGTCCCCTGCAACTCTGGTATCTGCCGGTCCTCCCAAATAAAACCCCCCGGACGGGCAACTGGCTGACCCCTCTTCAGGGCGTGGAGGTGTCAAGAGCACACAATGGCCAGTGCTTTTCATCTCATAACTAGTGAAAGGAAAGTCAGTCGTAATTATGGCGTCTAGTGGCTCGTTCCGCACGCAATACGTATTGTGGGCTACGGGTGTCGAATCGACGTAAGACGACCGCTTGATTGCGCCTCTTTGAAAGGGAAATGAGAGAATGGGCAATCAATTACACAAACACTCGCTTGCTTTCATATTCTCACACTTCATCGTGTCTTTTACTCTCGCTGGTTGGCTATCACAGCTTACAACCAAGGCAGGCCGTGATTTGCCCCTGTGAAGGCTGAAGAGGCGAAAGCCCTCGTGGATACGAGCTTTTCCAATAACAGTTTGGGCGGGCCCTTCTAGCGCAATCAACTCTCCAGCTTCTAATCTTGGTTGTCCTGTTCCCTGGAATTCCGATCCAGTTGCTCAAGTCCCCAATTTTGTGTCCTGGGAGACCACCAGCACCAATGCCCAAGCTTGCCTGAAAGGAGGCCCCTTGTGGCGGTCAAGTTCGTACTGTAAGCGATGAAGGGGGGAATGCTTTTAGTTGACGGAGGACGCCGACACCCTTTCGGCTTAGACCCTTCTTTTTGGACTTGCACAACAAGCGACTAGAACTGTCACTGCCATCCGAACAGACTTTCAAAGATCAGTGGATGTAACCGAACGTGTGGCACCTTGAATGAGGGGCGTGCAATGACGATTGGGTAGGTTGCGACAATGCAAGTCAAAGCAGCGTGACCCGCGAGTGGAATAGCAGATGGATGGAGATGCAAATGGGGCAACAGTACGGATAAGGAAAACATCGCAGACAGAGGGTCCAACTGCAAAGCAACGCAACGAGCAACAGGGCCACAAGTCTGCAGCACCAGCTGGCACCCTAACCGGTGAGACTCGATACCACGTGCCCGGTGTTGCGTCGCCAACGATTACAAAGATGCAACAGAGGAGTTGCCTCGTCATAAGGTCACGGAAAAGCCAGTCCGGTAGCGAGTGTGCTGCGACTACTGCAAGCTATACTTTAGATACAGTGTGTCGTGAAATGCCATTGCAGTGTTTATCGTGAGAATGCTTCAATGCTAGTTAGTGATAAGTCCTGGAAGCACCAGATGCTCAGATCAGTACGTGGTGTCAAAATTGACACGCACGCTGCCAAACACACCGATACCAAATGGAGAAAGCAGCGTAGGATCGACACCACCACCAAAGCTTGGCCTCCCTCCCAAACGCGGCTACAGCAGGAGGGGTTGAGAAAGCTAACCGGTGTTACAGTCAACCATTGAAAATGAAAAAACTGCTGATAACGAGCCCACGAGACCCTGACTTAACGAATCCCGAGGTCGTGGGGTGATATGAAGACATCAATCGTCCTGCGAGATGACGGCTTAATGACTGATACTGTAATTGCTTTGTGGGCCCTGCTGCACCACATCACCTGTTTGCTATTCCCCGTACGTCCCTGGCACTCCCGATAATGCACACATAGGATAATACCCGTGCCGTTGAAGAAGAATTGGTTCAGAGCTCTTGGGGAATCACTTAGGTCCAAGGCTCCCCCTGTCTGGCCCCCGTAATCCAGCAGCCGATAGTCTGACTGACCGATGGGAATCACGGCGTAATCATGAGAATTTCAGAAAGATTAAACAAAGCTACCGTATCCAAGCCCCAAGCCCCCCTCCCCCAAGAGTAAGCGGACCTCGGGAATTATAAGCCATGACTTCCCTGCTAATGTTCTATTCTTACAGTGGAAACTAAGCTCGCCCTGGAAGTGTCTTTCAATGACATGAAAGATGACTTTGACCCATGTCAACCCCAATCTCCACCGCATACCCAAAGTTTTACGTGATGTCAAAGTCTCAGCACTAATTATGCATATGTAGATGAGCGAAGATGGCATCCTTAAACTATGTTCCCAAAGGTCCAAACGAAACGTCAGTAAGAGACAGATTGCTTAGCCAATATACTTACGAAACACGCTCCATCCCGCACCCCCTAATATCCAATCCAGCCCAGGCAGGGGTCAACCCAGCGACCAAGATTCGTTTCCTGTCAGCGTGGAAAAACTTGTCCAACCCTCGGAACAATTAATCTGGATCGGCCGGGGCTGCTTCATGAATTCCCTCCCGTGTTAACAAATCAGAGTTTCCAATACACGTGTCCCCATGTATCAAGAGTATGGGGTTAATTGTGGGTGTGTTCATCCTCGCGTGAGATACAGTGGGATATAGTCGTTGGGGCTACAATGGACTTAGGCCAAAAGCCTCTATCCGTGACACTTCGAGAATCAGGGCAGACGGGAAACGTAGATGCCACATTTCTTTTCCATGGCCAATGTTCGTTTTTCAATAATGTACGCCACGTTGATCACCACGTGCGAATTTGTCCCCTTCTGCTCATGCACGGTAAACCATTTGCCACAGCATGAACTACATCGCCTTCTACATGATTACGACATTTAATTCATCATCGTTGTATGTATTATCGTTTCTGTTCTTTCGTTGTATGATATCACATCCTCTGTCACATCATAAATTCCTCCTTAACGACGTATCCGTCATCCCTAAACTCTCGTCTTTCACCTCAATGCTCATTACACCTGCCGATCCGGAATCATAACACAGTTCCCGGTCACGCTAAACACACATTCCCGTCACTCCTTCAGCTCTCAGTGTCGTATCGCTGGGTTACTGTGTCATCATCGATGTTTGAGCCTCTTCGCTGTTGGTGTCGCCATTGGCTAGACAAGAAGGATGAAAACAACCGTCGGGACTTTCGCCTCAAACAACCTGATCGACATGCATGTTGCAACGGGAGTTCAGTACCGATACGCATTGTTCTTTCTATTCAAGCAATTGATTCATCTATCCTGAATTTATTGGCCAAGGTTCGTCAGCACTCGGATTATTCTTTTCCAAGCATTCAGGTTTGTTGCTCGATGACTTCATGTACTTGCCCCCCCCTCCACCCCACCATCCAACGTGATTGGATTTAGACGCGCACACCCACCACACCACACCAGTAGCATCTCTATGGCTGGCACCAACAATCGGGGCCGAGGAGATATTCTCTCTCAGGCCGTTCTATGGGCCGTAAACTCACCCGCCTCCATCAGACTTGGATCTTGGGAGGCGTTCTGTCAAGCTGCCCCCGGGATGTGTGGTCCGGAGCGAGACGATTGATGTCTCGTCATACGTCAGGATTGGTAGAGTTTGATTTCAGACCCGGTTAACTCAATTGCTTTCGTTACTGACGTGTGTAGAAAATTCTTGGGCCAATCGTCACCCCTTGCTGGGAGCTTAAAGCTCGTAAAGCCATCTCCAGTGGGGTGACGCTCAAACATTCCCCATCACATATCGTGACAACACGCAATGCCATCACCTGTCACCTGCTACCGGGAGTTGACAACGGATCTCAGACTCAAACAAATAAACAAAAAGACCCAGTACATGCGGGGCACTCCTTGCTATGAGCTGACTGCTATAAGTGTGGCATGATCCTTGACAAGAGCTACCCTAAAGGATTTTTAAATCTTCCCATTGTTGGCCAGAATAAAGCTTCTAGGCCTGGTTTAATGGAGCTGGCGGTTCCGAAAATAAAGCCACATCTATGAGGGCGTATAAGCTCCGATGGCCCATGCCTGTTGCGGCCTGCGTACCTGAGTCGGCGACTGGAATGTTGGGGATGTCCGTACAAGGCTATTAGCTAGAGCGTCCTGTCACTCATTGAGCCGTCGGCGACGCCACAGGTCCATGTTCATCGCGCAAAACAGATCTGACATTTTGTTCCCAGGTTTTAAGATATTGACACCTTGCAAATCCGGATAACCAGCTTGTCGTCGTAAAACGGCCCCTCCTGAGCGTTTCGGCCTGGCACCTGAAAGCCCAGATCCTCGACGGTGAGCCCGTTGCCCTGGCACTTGTCCAAAAACACCTGGAAAGTTTTCTCGTTCCGTTGGGTGGCCGAGATGTAGACTTCGACATACGGATACAGCTGGAATACGTCTAGAAGAGTCCCAACCAGTGCGGGCATCGCGCTTTGATCGTAGGTGATGTCTGCGCCCAAGACCACGTCCACGGGCCGACCACCATTCCACTTGTCTTCTTCTGTGCCCATAAGAGCGTGTCCCCATTTGACTTCCATCGGGGCTACTATTTCCGAGTCTTGGAGATTGTTAAGGAACAAATTTTCTGGTAGGTTGTTGATAACATCCTCGGAACCATCCGAAGCAATGACATGGGTTGACCCCAAGATAGCGCAGAGGATAGAGATATATCCAGGTCCAGCGCCCAGCTCTAATATGCGTTTGTTTTTGACAACCTGACTGTTTTTGCAGAGATATGTCCCGAGATGAAGTGCTGCGTCCCAGGTTCGCAGTCCAGTTGTTCCGGACGCTGAGAGGAGAGCGTGATTCTCTAAAAGAGTGATTTGCAGCTCTTTAGTGTCATCTGATTGGTACACAGTCTGGTTGTTGTTTAGTGCCGACAGGCGGTAAGTGACATAACATTTTTGCTGAACAGATATGAGTTCAGGCGGAAGCGGTGTTGCAAGGAGGAGAGAGAGAGCAGACATTAACTCATCAGAAATTCCCTTGAATATAGTCAGATATAATCACCAACGGTATGCAATGTATAATCGACAATTATACAACACTTACAAACTCGTCCCAGTCATCGATGCTAGCTTCGATTCGCTTCACAAGCTCTTTGAGAACTCGAAGTTGGTATCTTTGAGGAGGACTGAATTGGATTGCGCCGTCAGCGAACAACTTTTGATATACAACATCCTGAACTTCGGACGTCCTGAGAAGAGAAGACTCGGGGAAGTCTAAATCAGGCTCTAGTTGTAGATATTGGTTGCAGAAGCGAGTAACTTGTGATATCCACGATGGTGATGACATCATGTTATTGACTGGAAAGCAGGTCACGTCGCTGCTCCCTCAAGTAGGCGGTTGTTGTAGTTCCTCACCTTTGAGACATGATGATGGCCTCATACTTGGGGAAAGAAGCTGTCATTGGACGAACCCATGAGGAGTCATGATCAACTCCACCAAGAAACCGGGGTATCATGTCATGCGTCGCCGAACCAGTGATTTCAGATCACTAACAATTTCAAGACTGATGGACTGAGCGGTTGACCCGAGGTTTTGCCAGAGGCGGCGTCTCTTGGAGGGTGGGTCAGGGCTCATGGGTCAAATCACGTGCTTTCAGTGAAAAAATTCCTCAATGTGGCCTATAGCAGCCTCACAATTGGGGCACGTCGAGCCCACAGACTGAATTCTTAGGGTTGGACCCAATTAAGCGACACGGCAACCGGAATTTTCGCTCCTTTGCCTAGATTCGCCGCCCGCGACAACTTCATCCACGACCTCGATCACCCACCGCCGTCTCTCCCGTCGTCAATACCTCCCAGAGACATTTCGATAACACCGTAACCATGGCGGATAACGAGTCTCCTGTCACCCTCCGAACTCGCAAGTTCATCCGCAACCCTCTGCTGGGCCGCAAGCAGATGGTCGTGTGAGTGATGCACCCTTGATGAACCCTTCGCCGACCGGCGCCCCATCGCTGTCTCCTTTTTCCAACGTCTCTTCGCGTCGATATTCTCCAAGGCCACGACGTCGACGACCTTTTGCATCGATGATAGCGCATGGTGCACAACGAAAGAGGAAATCACGTCTTGGCCTTGGATGATATTGGTGACAAAACAGACTTGGAGTGAAAGAGACATACCCGATGGGGAGGGATAATGCCATCAATTCTTTGACAAGAACATATTGGCTGATTGAAGCGTTTTCGCGCACAGTGACATCCTCCACCCCAACCGCGCCAACATCTCCAAGGATGAGCTCCGCGACAAGCTCGGTGCCTTGTACAAGGCCCAGAAGGATCAGATCTCCGTCTTCGGTCTCCGAACCCAGTTCGGTGGCGGCAAGACCACCGGCTTCGCCCTCGTCTACGACTCCCCCGAGGCCATGAAGAAGTTCGAGCCTCAGTACCGACTTGTCCGTGTTGGCCTCGCTACCAAGGCCGAGCGTGCTAGCAGACAGCAGCGTGCGTATTCCTATCAAGTGCAATCAGACGATGGTGGAGATGTTGTTCCCCGAACAGCCGAAACTAACGTGTTCTTTTTCTTCATACAGGCAAGCAGCGCAAGAACCGACAAAAGACCCTCCGCGGAACGGCGAAGACCAAGGGTGCCAAGGCGAAGAAGGAGAAATAAACGGTTTACGTCTCATCCATGTATATCCACGGATCGGTGGGGGAAAAGCTGTGGTGTTTCTTTGCTCACGGCTGTGCGGGTGCGTCCAGTTCCTTTTCGACTACAGCAGCATGAGGGACGTGTCGTTGTTGTCGACGGAGCTCTGGACTTGGCGAGGGTGCATGAGGCTTTGGCTTTCATGACCTTTCCTCAATACACTAGCATGAAATCAATGGTGTTTCGGGTTTCGGACCAAAAAAATATTACAGCACAAATTGCTCCTGCTTTTTCTGTTCAGGTGTGGTGTTTCGTGTGCGTGTGTGTTGCTTTTATTAACTTGAGTTAAACGCTATGCTACTGTCTTGAAACCCCTAAACAAAAAGGTCACGACATGCTTGTTCTCGTTATGCCGTCCAGCAGCGGGTATCAAAAGCACCCAGACAGGTCTATCATGACTCCCCAACGCCCATATGCTCCTATGCTTTCATGTCGTCATCATCGTCAGCTGTCTCTCCCATTTACATGATAATCCAACCGGCAACTCCCAAAGCCACCACAACACCATGCCATGATCTCGCTGCACTCTGTTTTCCCCCAGAGCCCATCTTCACTACGGGAATGTGCCACCCACAATGCTCCTTGCCATCTCTCGTCTGACACTCATAGTACGTCGTCTGGTAGTATCCCTCGCTCGCCAGGGCCTCATCCTGCGTTGCGGCCGCGGTTACTATAGGTTTGTACGGCGGGATCGACGACGGTTGTTGTCTCGCCTGTAAAAGCGACGTTTCCGTTGGTACAGGGATTTCCAGGGACGGCGACGGTTCTGTATGTTGTATGTCCCCGGTGGGCGTACAAGTTGTCGGGAGGGCTGTGGTTGTGCTCATGCTGAGACAAAAACCGATGAGGGCGCGTAGCAGCTTCATAATGCTAGCTGAGTTTGTGGGAGGTCGGATGTAAGAGGGGAAGGGCGAGGACTTTTTTCCTTTTGAAGTAGGCTCTCCGACAGAGTGAGATGCCTGGCTAAGCAGACTATTATATATATATTTATATATACAAGTTGTTGAATACCGGCAACAGTTCTGTTTGGGACGTGAAGACACTGGTGGATCTAAAAACAAAGGCTTCACAACGAAGCTAGCACTGCAAAAAGTATAAAAGAAAGATAAAAGAGAGAGCACAGATCGATAGAAGACAAAGAGACACGGCGAAATGCCAAATACAAGACGAGATATTCCTCAGTTGTCCCTCCTGTTCTGCAACCCAGGAACGCGACACGCGACACCTTTTCAAGTGTCGTGCCTCCCACCCGTGACACACCAAATCCTCAAGATGCGTCCCCATGAGACACGAAAACTTGACCTCCTCAAGACTGCTCAGAATAAGGCTGTTAGACTATATCAAGTTTGGACGCAAGTGAACGGCCTTGGTTTGCGTGTGACCACCTAGGTCGTGTGGGGTGCAGGGGTCATGGTGTGGTGAGCTGGGGCAGCATTGGTTGGCTGTTATGAACGTGAAGATATGACGGACGAAGAGTCATAGCAGGAGGTGAAACGGCGATGGGAATTTCAAAACAGAATGGATCTCAACGATAAGCATAAAATCCTCTTATTGTAATCACGTTGGTTCAAGGAGGAAATTCATTTGGCTTTCTGCGGCCCAACTTGATGCGCAGATGCATGCAGCCATATGTATTCACATCTAATCGAGCACATCCACATTCAGCCGACTGGCTATGCATAACTATTCGACTCTCACATGCCAAACGCATCATGCATAGTCATCTTTGACCATGGGAAACGTGCTCGACCAACTATCCCTCCGATATGCCATTCATCACGAACCCTAGTCTCGCCATTGTATGTGTGGGTTAAACAACGCAAAGGTTGGTATCTTCCGTTTCAATACACGCAACCGAACTCCGTCCTGCAATGAAAATACTCGGACAAAGGAAACCTTCAAAATTTTCCACTGCGCCTCTTCCGCCTTTTGATCTGGCCGGCCGCACTCGCCTTGTTGTCGACCGCTGCCGGCATCGACGCTTGACCCCGTGTCAATCCGGTACGCTTATTTGCATTCTTTCGACTTCTCGTCTCGCGTTGATTCAGGAAGCTGTCCTTTTTGCGTTTTAAACCCGGTACCCTTGTTGGACTTCCCCTATACGACTCGTCCTGGCTATCGTCTCCATAATCCTCTACAAACTGAGTTGACTGAGGGCTTGAGTCAATAGTAACCACCTGGCTCCCCTCTGGAATCTCAAAAGACGACAATGATGTTGGTGGCTTGACTCGCGTCGACTTGACCGGGGTGGGCAGTCTAGGCAGATTGTAGGGTTCGGGTCGCGTCGCATTGTGAAATAATCTGCGGGTTGGCTTGTTCTTATCCGCTGACGCATCCTCATCCTCATCCAATTTACGCATCTCCTCTTCGTATTCCAGGTCCAAGTCTTTCGTCGATTTTGGGGGGCTCTTTGTTTGTTTTGCCGGTAACGTTGCCATTTGAATAATTTCATCCAGCGTGCGAAATGGACTGCTGCTTCTCTCGGATTCTTCATGTGTGACCCCCATGTCATCATTGGAAGGCGATTGCCGTCCGCTGTTTATGATGCTGACCGCAGACGCATGTCCCGGTCGAGGCTGTTCCTCTGAAGAAAGCGAGGAGAGAGAATGATCGACTTCTCTTTGCTGGGGAGGAATATTAGTCATAGGCATGCTGTCAGGAATGACTGAATCCAAGATATTGTCTCCCAAAGGTAGTGGGCTTGAGTTGCCAATATCAATATCCGTGGTCTCCTTCCCAGCATTAGTCTCGCCACGATCGCCTTCCAGGCTCTCTGGCGTCTCAAATTTCTCGTTTGATGAGTTCGTAATCCCTATATCGTCGTTCGGTGTTAAGTCGTTTGAGTCCAATAGCTCGATGCGTGGCGGGTCTTGTCCAGAAGGGATTGAGGTCGATTTGCTGCTATCAGCAGGTTTGTTTGATTCCAAGTCCGCCACTTCGCCCCATAGCCTAGTCATCACTTCCTGCGTATCTAACCCCTCAGCACAAGTCCCACCATTGCCTTTCATTTTGCTAACCTTGTCCGTGCTTTGGCCTTTTGCCAGCCCGTTCTCAACTGCGCCGTTTGCAGGTGTGCCCGCTGTGATACTAGACGGGGCAGGCTGTACCAATCTTGGCTCAATAAGCTCATTCCAGGCAAGATTTCTTCGTCCGTCATCTTCGTCATCATCGTCTTCATCGAAATCTGGAGCCTCGAACTTTTCGTAGATCCGCTTTCCGTCATCATCATACACCTTGTCGTTCTCCTTACGGTCTCTCAGGGCGAGCAGAAGATAGAGAGTATCATCGTCGCTAATCGAGATAACCAGCCCTGTGAGTGAGACAGACTGTGGTTGCCATCGGGTTGCTTTGGACATGAGCAACTCTTTCCAAGTAATCACCATACCAGGCTTGGCATCGCCGAATTCGAGGGTTGGAAGTGTGGTGAGGTCGGAGGGCAAAACTGGTAAATCGTCTTCGTCAATGAGCTGACTGGCACCCTGTTTCACCTTGACTGGTGGTATATCGTCATAATTAAGCTCCACATCTTCGATTTCCGTGTTATCTTTGACCCTTCCCTTCTTCGACCTTTTCTTCTTCTTGTTCTGGTTGTGCTCTTCCCACTCAGCATCATTCTCGTACCACTGAGAATCTTCTTCGTAGTAGCTGTCATCGTAAAAGTTCTGAGAACTTCTCTTTCTCTTCCTTATAGATCCATACTGCTGCTTAGGATCCCAGCGTTGGACAAATGGGAACGGTGGCTCACTGAGCTCCATGTCCTTGTGACAACACTCCACGGCACGGTACAAGATCTTCTTACGCCAGGCATCGGGGTCCTCCTCGGGTTGTGCAGGCTCAGCACCATTTGCACCGTTCGTCTTAGAGGCTATAGTTCGGTGATTCTCTAAAGGTCTGACATCCTGCATAAGATTCTTTCGAATCTTGTCCTCGTCTGCCTTTGACTTGGGATTCTTCAGACCCAGAGCTCCAAAGACGAGTCTGCGTCCAGCCCCCATATCAACCTTCATACGACGTTGCGAGGTAGATGGGGAATTGACCGCAGCATCCTGGTCTAGTTCCATGGGCTCAGTTTGTTTCTCAGCTGTAGCTTTTGTCTTGGGTTGAATCTCTTCAACAACCTTCTCAATTATGGGAATCGTGGGACGGACAGGCTCGGACTTCTGTTGCTCCTCGTCGAGATTTTCGTCGCTGATCACAGTGAGAAGGGCTCTCTTACGAGTCATGAACTCGGATGCCTCATCCTCGATATCGGGAATTATGGGCGGTTGTGAATCAGACTGCGACTGGGACTGAGATTGTGATTGGGACTGTAAAGCCTCCTCTCTCAGTCGCTTCGCATCCCGTCGTCTGGCATTGCGCTTTTGGGTTCTAGTTAAGCCACAGCCAGGAGGCACTTCAGTTTTGATAGGGGCGGGAGCTTCTCGCGCCTGAGCGGTAGGTGTTAGAGTCTTCATGCGATCGGGAACTTCAACCATCTTTCTAGTGGGTGTCTGCGTCGAAGAAGCCTTCACCGGTGACGAAACCTCAGATAGGTTTGCTGTGGCGCTCCGCTTGGATGGCACAACTTCTGGCTCCGAGTCCGAATCAGAATCGTCGCTCGAGCTGGAGTTATCGTTGTTAGAATCGTTGGCTGGGTTGTCCGTGTTTTGACCATCTCGACTTGAACCACTCGAACTAGAGCCGCCACTGGAGCTATCGCCATCAGAGTCGTTGGCTAGATTGTCCGCATTTTGACCAGCCCGGCTTAAACCAGAATCTGAGTCAGAATCTGAGGTGGAGTCGGAGTCGGAGTCGGAGTCGCTATCATTAGAACTATGTGAGTCCTCTGAATCACCTTCGGAACTTGAATCTGAGTCCGATTCTGAGCTGCTGCTACTGCTCGAGGTTTGGTCGCCCTCTGAATCAAAACGAATGTGGGGAGTCTCTAACATGGTATCTGGTTCGGACGCGTCAGGGACAGGAGCGCTGATAATCTCAGCTTCCTCAATAACCTCAATGAGAGGCCTCGTAGAGCCCTTGATAACGCTGGGAGAATCCTGACCACCAAGACCAGAGAGCAATGATTCTTCTTGGCTGAATAGTGCTGGCTGAGAATGCTCGCCGTAACTTAACAACGCTTGGTCCATCATCTCATCGAAAGATATTATCGGTTCGTTCGATTTAGCGAGCGCCTGATAGGTTTCTCTCAAATTCCTGTCTTGGCGAAGCAGCTCAGTGTGAATGGCAAAGATAGAACTCAAAGGAAATGCCGATCGAAGAGCGGTAATGTTATCCAAAGATGAGAGGTCTAGGTCGTGAGGCGTGAGAAGGCCACCAGGAGAGCTTTGTTGCTGATCGGGAGAGAATTCCAGTTGTTCCGCCTCGGCGGACTGGTTCTCTCCAACAACAGCATTATCCTCTTGTAGAAGTCGAAGTTCCTCCTCGAGGTTGACATGCTCGTCCTCCTCGTCACCACTGCTCTCAGCATATTTTCCGGGTTCAAAGTCGTTATCTTCGCTCTCAACATCTTCATCGTCCTCGTTGTCGGCGTCTCGATCAGCGTCGTCAAACAATGCGTGTATTCCAATACCGCTCGAAAGGTTCTGAGCTGAGTCTGAGTTTTCCAAGAGGAGTTGATGCTCTGGTTCTTCGTCCATATACCCATCTTCATCCCCATTTTCGTATTCGTCGTCTTCTTCCTCTTGGTAAGTTAGACGAGCTCGTTTTCGTGGAGGGAGGTCGAGGGCAGGTCGGTCTCGTGGCACTCTAAGCCAAGGTCTTCCGAAAGCAAGGCCATCAACCAGGTGTTTCCCGCCTGAGGAAATCTGGTGTCGACCGCCTAGCCGTCGCCGCCTAAGGTCATCTCTGAGAAGCGATCGAATCCTGTCCAAGTCAGCTTGACCACAAAACATAATAAGAGGAAGAAGAAACGTACACAACCTGGTCATCCTCCTTGAACACCTTGCGCACATGCTGAAAGTGCAAACACTCGAAGCTTCCTCTGTCGTCGGCAAGCTCAACAGTGTAATCTTCCAGACCCCAGTCGCCACTCTCAAGAGGTATCACCTCGTTCACTTCGGCGAGCAGCCTTGCAATAGTGAGATCTTCTGAGGCAGCACATGGCCACACGAGCCGGACCTCTGGCACTGCGTGCCTACGAATGGCGAGGCGCAGACGGATGCCCTGAGAAGACATTGTGCGCGTTGCTGTCGGTAATTTCACGGTCGCATATTTTGGGAAGGATCGTGGGATTTTGGAAGAAGAAGAAATGAGAAATGAACCCTCAATGTTGACGCGTGTGACGAGAAGCTGAAATTCTGCAGACCCTGGCTGGGCTTGCCTATAAAACGGGCCGCTAGCGCAAAGAATTACAGGGCCTCCCCACTGATTTTTAGTGCCATAAAAGCAGTACACGAAGCGTCAACGTCATTCTCGCAGGATGCGATTGGATAAGCCAGCAGTGTTACAGAACGTTGAATTGGAGAGCCCAGATTTAAGCCAAAATTACCATGTCGTATCACCAAACATCATGGCCAATATCAATTGAACTATGGGCTTGTTCATCAATTTAGCAGTATTTTGAGGTATATCCGGGTTTTGTCTACAGATACAACAAAGCTTCCGCCATAACGCCGTCAAGCACGCCAAAACAAAACTCCATCCATGTGTGCAATGCTGATCCAACGAGTCTCCTTCCATGTCTTTGCTATAGACTTTTCACATTGCTCATTGAGAGAGTCCGCCCATGTCAAGCATGTGACCCATCTTCTCGATCTAGAAGTATATGTTAGCTTTAAGCTACGTCGGTAAGAAAAAAAAATCGTGATAAAACCCACCTTAGTCTTGAGATAGCCCTCAACCTCCTGGCTCCTGAATCCACCACGACCCTTCCACGACAAAGGAACCATGGCCACTCGCTCCCTAACCACAATCTCCCGGTTCGGCCCTTCGACTGCACGAATCTTGTCCGGGTTGTTAGTTAGCAGTCGTACGTCTTTCTGACCAAGATCCATCAGCATCGCAGTTGCGAGACCGTAACTACGAGCGTCTGCGGGATGACGCAACAATAAGTTCGCCTCAACAGTATCTGAACCCAAATCCTGTAGATTATAGGCCTTAAGTTTCTCTCCCAGTCCGATGCCGCGACCTTCTTGTCGCAAATAGATGATGATACCGCCACTCGTGTTGCTAGGCAGGCTCATAAGACGGGCAGCTTCATCCAGCTGCTCACCGCAGTCACAACGGGCTGACCAGGCAGTCTCACCCGTGTAGCACTCTGAGTGAATCCTCACCAGAGGAGATTTCGTCGACTGGGCTTGTCCATCACGGGGTGTTCCCGCGCCCATGCCGCTGGTTGTCCGACCAGGAAACAATCTACCAGTGTATGCGCCGCGGACCATTCGGTCCATCTCGGTTTCGCCTTCGCGAGGGGCATCAAGACTCTCACTACGAATGTTGTTTCCGAACACAATGGCAAGATGCTCCTTTGTATCAACGTTGTTGGTATATAAGTGAAGGAACATTTCTGTCCCTGCAACAGTGGGGATGCGGGCGCGCACGATGCATTGTACCTCGGGAAGAGTCTCAAGCAAACGAGGCTTCTTCGAGCCGCAGCCACCTGAAGGAATTGAACTATCGACAGGAACACCGCGAGGGCCAGCGGCAGTGGGAGTTGCGGTACCGGGCGTTGCGGGCGGAGTGAAGGCGGGGGACAAAAGCGACGGCGGGGGCGGCTGAATCGAGTCGGCGGGGGTTTCGGGGACTTCGGCGGGGGAGAGAGACAAGTGGTCTACGGGTTCGTTCTGTTGGACATTCTTGTTCCTGTCGCGAGAGGCGGAGGCATCGGCGGCCTGTGTGCGAGGAGAGTAAAAGGAAGGGAGCTGGGACGAGCCCGCGGGAGAGTCTGGTACGGCATCCGAGGGCATGATTCCCTGCTAACGCCGCAATGGGGAGTGGTCTTGATGGTGGAAGAGTTGATGGAAGAGCGCTAAATGCGCATTGGACAAGGAGGAGGGGCGGCGCAAGCAAGTGGATGAATAAACTGAGAATTGAGCAATTCCAATCAACAACAAAGGACAGCTTCGAGAGAAGAGACGTTAACGTCAGTGACAGACGAAGAACAATTGAAGCAAAGCGAAACGTAACTCGGCGATGGCGATAGTTTGCGGAACCATGGCTTGATAGTGATTAGTGGAGTTTCATTGATCCCTACGTAAGATTAGTCATCCCCTCAGCCATCTCTTTCCCAGCTTGGATCATGCCCGCGCGGTTACCTGCTCCCGCCGCCACGGCGGATGCAGGCTGTTTGCATGTGGTTTTTTTTTTTCCTTGTTTTTTGGAGGGTTCTTCAAATGCCGAGTCTGCCGAAAACGCTCCAACTTGCCGATTCCCAAATCATCCCCGGCGCCTCTACCAGAATTGTACTTGTTTCCAGTGAACTATTCCTACCGAGATATTGTTGTTCCCCTTCCGATCACCCCGTGCCGACAACCCCGCACCTGCCCGCCGGGGCCGGTCCGTTGGAATCTCAGCGACATCGAAAGAATTTCCATCCCCACTCTCCAATACGTCAGAGTGTTTTGTAGAATCAGTCAGCAATTGCCAATCCGATGCTGACTATTTCTTACTCGGCCCCTGATAGACTTACTGAAGCCAATATTGAGACAAGATGCTGTATCGCAGGTATAGAAATATTCGACTATCGATGTACACAACAGCTTCAACCCAATACTCGGGCCAAAAGTGCGCAATACCCGCGGGCCAATCACGTTCTCGGCCCGCTGCTTCGTACTGGGACTCAAAGTCAAGTTCACTATATGAATGTTTAAGGGAACATGTCCGAGATCTTATGTCTCAGCGGCCTTTGCCCCTCATGAAACAGGATGAAAACTAAAATGAGAATTCCGGGGCGACGTTACCATATCAAGATGTCACAAAATAACCATGACAGGTTCACTAGCTTACCAACATTTCGTCCACAGCGTCAGGTATCCTAGACGCAAAGTAATAAAAGTTAAGCGCTAAGTCAACTATTCTCAATTGCCCGTGTATGTGAATGAAAGTTGAAAGTAAAGCAATTCATCTTGTGCCAATAACATATCTCGGGCTTACCTTCTGGCCCGTTTCTACTCAACAAGCAACGAGGCGATCGGGGAAGGAAAAGATAAATGCGTTATACGAAAAAGAATACAAAGAATGCCAGGACGAAAAGAGAAGAAAATGGGTCTAAACTTACTATACATGATGTATACGGGTTTACCAACCCTTTGAATGGTGCCAGCTGATGGCGAGGATCAACCTCTAAACCCGATTGCTCGTGACTTACGGCAGACTGTGTTTATTCAGTGTCAGATAGTCGTAAGTGCATGTCTGTCTCTTTGCAACATAATATTAAGGCCTTGGGCTGGTTTTTTAGGTACTGTCAACTCATACTCTTCGAACTTGATGTAATCATGGAATTCTTATCTATCACTAGGTTATATCTCACGAGATACTGTACTGCGGCGACGCAAGGAACATTATTCTTTACATCTTGGCCAACACATTATTGAGCCTGCAGGCAAGCTGACAACTTTGAATAGCAGTTGCGTTTCATATAGAGCACTAGGCGCAGGACAGAAGGCAAAACAATGGAGCAATAAAGAAATGGAATGAAGCATAATTTTACCTGTTCAGATAGAATGTACTGGGATTCTCTAAACATTGTTACCCTGTTTTCGGCCTTTCTTTTGATTCGACGCACAACCCAGTTCAATCCCTCATTCATCTGCAACATGCAGATCAAAGTTCATCACCGTTGACGGATCAACGGCCTGAGACACTCGTTCATCCGAGACTCCAGGCCCCCCAGCACAATTGACAAACTCTCCGATCGCGCTGCTCAACATAAATCATCCCTGTCCTGACCCAAGAACTTTTTACCCAACCACCACAGACTGCAACGTCGCGATTCAACAATCCACCGCCCATTGCAGCCGGGTCCGCGTGTGTGTACTCGCAAAGAAAGGAGTGACACCTAGAGAGGAAAAGGCTGAAGAAGAAAAACATTATCTCCTTTCTACTCCATATTGATTCCTCTTAAGGAAAATTCCTTACACGAATGAATTCATCAGGCGATTTCATTTCGCCCCCTTGTCACACGTGCGGTTCGAACGGTGTTTCATCCAGCCGCCGACGCTCAGGCCAATTCCCCAGATCTCGTTCGACGGCCTTGACCATAGCCCTTCACCCATTCCTTCAAGGAGTCTCACTCAGACAAGATCCAAATCGAACAGGTGAAAAAGCGCGTGATATCATTCGTCTTTTCCTCGCCGCAGTTTCATCCTCCCGTTCCTTTCGCCAAAAGCTTATATGCTTCCCGTTAACCGCCGAAACATCCCCCCTCCCCCCCCCACCTTTGGCCTTGGATGGAGCTTGCGCCCAACAGCCAAGAAAGTACGAAGGATTCAGAAACGCCAAGTAATGGAGAATCGCGCTGCATGGACAACAAAGCAGACCATAAAAATAAAAGTGCACGAAAATAAAATGTCAGCAACCTCTCAAAAAGGTCCGTGTCCGAGACCTTCTTGCAGCTTTGAGCCCACCAGCGGCAGCACTCCGAAGTGTTGGTTGGGGTGTGACACCCCCCACCCACACCGTCGATCAAGGCTTTTGAAGTCAAGGATGCGTTGTCAGGGGGGGCCGTCGCGGAACGGATCTCTACACATGAATATGATTCGCTGGGTACAGGGGTGCTCACGGTAAGCAGGGGCTCTGACGGCTGCAAGGCACACATTGCCGACCCGGCTTACACAAACTTTCACATGGAAATGAGAAAATGGAACGTTGGGTTGCAGTATCCATCAAAATGCCACTCAGTGTTTGGCTTCAATTTCTTAAGTATATACAAAGAAGTGAATGAAATCAAAAACTGTCTGTGTCCTTTTTGTGTATAGTCCTGTCATTTCATATCATATTGTCTATCATAGCGAATGTGGTACCCCCTGTCTTAGGGCGGCAAGGTTTCTACCCATCATAGAATTCATAGCTTCAAGCTTAAGCAGCAGCAACCACCTCACCGGAGCCGTAGAGGATATTGCTGACCTTAAGGTCCAGCTTGCTAACGGCACCGAGACCGCTGGGGCAAGAGGGCTGGTTGGAGACAGCGAGGTCGAGAGTGCACTTCTCGTTAACACCCCACTTGCAAACGGGGTCGAGGATGTTGTAGAGCACGTAGTTCTTGGCAACCCAGCTGTTAGGCTCCGAGAGGCAAGCAGCGACGTAGTTCATGGAGTTGGCGGCAGCGAGGGGAAGCTTGCCGTTCTCCATGAGGTGAGCACACTTGCTGGGGTGGACCTCCTCGTAGTCCATGTCGACACCACCACCCTCCTGAGGGTCCGAAGAAGCGGACTTGCCGCAGACGAGGTAGTTCCAGGCATCGTAGGACATGTCGTGGGCACCGCCAGACTGGTCAACCTTGAGAAGATAGACGCTGCGGCCCTCGTGAGAGACCTTAACGCAGATGTTATCGCATCCGACCGAGTCAGGCCAGTAGGCAACGCGGTTGGTCTTATAAAAATGTTAGAAAATACAATATAGAGACAGTGGGAAGTCAACAACTTACGTTGATCTTGCAGCCAAGGACTCCGACAGAAGAGGAGTATTGGTCATGGGGGGTCATGCTGGAAGAGCCGGCACCACGAGGAGCGATGGCGGCACCAGAGACAAGGGTTGCCGAGGCGGCGGCGAGGATAGCAGTGAAAGAGGTGAACATCTTGAAGATTGTTTGCAACGGTTGCTGGAAAACTTTGTACGGTGGAAGCGTAAGTTGTTTTTGAAGTTGGTCAAGAGACTGGCTCGACTTTTTTGTTTCAACGCACGGCGATGAAAAAAGATTGTTGTCAAGGAGTGGTGGTGACTGATCACAGATCTGTGTCTGAAGGGAGTGAAAAAAGAAAGAATAGAGAGAGAATGGAATGGTTATCGAACAGATACCAAGGGAATGTGGGTGATGATCAACAGAAGGAGGAGAGAATGTCGGGGTGGGCAATATGACTTATATAGATTTAGAAGACATCTCTGGGGTGATAGGGGGGTGGCATGTCAGATCGAGGGGGAGGTGCATACCCGGACGCTTGGGTCGACTAGGCACAAAGAGCTGACCACAAACAATCTGCCAGCGTCAATGGCGAAACAGAGCGTAGCCAGGCTGGCGGCAGAGGATGGAGTGTGTGTGGGCTCCTTCAAAGAGCCCGAGATGCAGCCCGGCGGCTCCATGATTCGCGATGCCGGAACAGGGACATCAAGTCGCTAGTCATTCTGCTGTGGTAGCACCCCCAGTCAGCTCACTGAATTTTTGGCCCCCTCGTCGGAGTTTGGAGAGGCGACGTGGATCCGGTCTGTAGCCAGCCGATGGGATGGGCCCGGGATGGGATGAAAACCACATGGATTCTGGGTAAAGCTAAACCTATTACTGCCTATGTTATGGGGAATTTTGGTGCTGTGCCCCTGGCCACTCCCAACCCCTGGGACAGTTTGCCTTGGGAGGGTGGGTAGAGGACGCCTTTGGCGCCCTGGCAAAAGCTCCGGCAGGGAAAATGGCTCACCCTCCAACTTCTGCCCAATAACGGGCTAAACTGCATCTGCTTAGGGCTGGCCAACGTGGCGGGGATGCCCCTGGGTCCGCCCCAGGCACGGTGCGTTAGTCAGGGACCCGGAGGACGCAGGCACTCAAAGGAGCCCTGCACACCTTGGCTCGGTGGCTGTAACTGGGCGGTTTCACAGCCAGGTGAGGGACCTGAAGGGCCGGAAACATGTGGCAGAGTCCAGGTGTTACAGTTCTTCATACTCTGAACAGATTACGGAATAGTCCGCCGGGAGATCCTCATTAATCTCCCTTTCAGGAGCGATCCGTCACCGCTTTCCAGCCCAGCCTTTCCCAGCCGCAGAAGCGGGCGAGAGAATTGAGAGAACAAGGGGAGAAAACTCTGCATCTTAGCGGGGAATTGGAGGATGCCAAACCGAGATGCACTTCAAGCTGGCACTGTATGTACCAGTAGTCATAACACAGTAGTCCTCGGCCTTTCATCAACTCAACTCAGGCAAACAAGCCGAACCAGCAAAGCGCCACTAGTTGGCTATGCCTCAGGCCCGACACTGTGGAACCCGCCAGAAAGGCTTTCGTTAAAATGAAGCTAAATGACAAATGGGACGGTCATGTTTTGCACTGTACTCCGTAATGCCAGCGCCAAGAACCATGGGCAGCGGGAGAAGTGAAATGGCCTCGAGATTCGAAATGAGTTTTGCGGTGAGATTCGCGGCGCGCGCACGGGAGCGACATTAAGCTTGTTTCTTTGTTTGCGGAGTTCGTTCGGGGTAAAATTGTTTCAAGTTCATTTAATTAACAAGCAAACAAACAAAAGCCAAAAAGGAAATTCTTATCATGCATATTGTATAAGAGTTGTCTGTCTCAAAGAGAGAAGGATAATAAAGAGCCGAAACAGACGAATGTCACTACACTACGAAATAGTGCCATGGACCACTGTATTTGGACAAAGCAAAAAAGAAGAAAATGGTGTGGTGCACAGTCTGGACGAGTGTCTGTGAGGGTGTCCTGTCTCAGATGGAGGGAGATTGAGAGCCAGTTGTCACTCCCTCCGTCATCCCTCCCTCTAGCTGAGGTGTCCAGACTTTGCTGGCTTCAGACTTCCCGCTCCCGTTGCCTCTTCTCTCCTTTGTCCCATGCTTCATTGCACAAGTATCTGATCTAATTTCAATTTTGCTTCTACTATTTTAATTTGCTTTGCTGGACAAATCATACTCATGCTGTGTGATCAATTCTCCTGCAAGCCCGGACTCAGGCATGACAGCTGGTCATACCACTCTCAGACACACATGTCTGCCTCGAGCCTATTTTTGCTTCTATTCTCTTTGCTTCCTTTTCGTACTGTGCGCAACTTTCTTCCCTTTCCAGCCATCTCCAGGCAAACATCAAGTTCACTCCACGTCTCTCCGCTCTGGGATTTTGGTCCTGGTTCTTTCTTAGCGATGAGGCCTCAAGAGCTAGGCCTCTCTTTCGTCACAACTTATCCGCCGAAGGAATTTGCGCTTTGCCATTTGTCCACTGTTTTCTTTGCCCATTCCCCACTCACACCTCTTCTCAATGGCCCTATTGCTGATTTGATGGTGGGAGGGGGAGAGAGCCTCTTGTTCCGACCGCTGTCAAAATTGTCCGTCCGTGCCGTTACCTCGCCCGAGCGCAGGAAAGAAAATTCTGTTCTCCGTGATGTCATTGGTCAGACAATTCGCCGTTGGGCCTCTAGAACTTGGAAGAGTCTGGAATGCGAGCTCATTAACCGAACGGAAGAGGCACCGGCTGTGGCAACAAGAAGCAAACGGCTTTCTATGGTTCGACCTTGCTGTCTTTGGCAATTGTAAAGAATGCTTCGTATTTCCGGCCTATACGCATTCTGTATACTCGTGAAGTTAAGCGAAAAAACATACAGTAATAAGAGAAGCAAAGAACAAAGAAATAACGCAAATTACAATGGCTACGTGTGTTGTGTAGTGGCCTGCTCTCAACAGATCCAAGAGATGTCACTGAATGTCATCCAAAGAAGCAGTCAACGCCGCCCTTGGTTCGACTTGCTTTGGCAACATTCGAGAATCCCTTTCGTTCCGGTTTTCCTGAACCATTTTTAGGAGCTGCAGTAGTTAGCTCCAGCTTGGAAAACCTTTGGTTGTTCTCTCAAGTGTTCCCACTCTCAGCACCTCGCCTATTCCGGATAGCCCCCCACTTCCGTTATCCACGCCGTCCAATACGCCGGCCTTAAGGGCCCCCTATCGGTGACCGTCTTGAACTGGTGTCATACCGTCTCCACTCTCTCTACTGAGTCAGTTTTCTTCTTGCCGACATTTGGGCGAGCTCCCGTTTTCGGATAGTGAAAAGGCCTGATTAATAATGTGACGGAAGTACGGAGTACATCTTCTGCATATTACCGCCGCCATTTCAGCCCAGCGTAAATAAAATCCACCCAGTATGACCTTTTGCCCGAAGTGACGAGAATATTGGTTCTCAAAGACTGGTTCTCGGCGTCAACGTATTGTCCTAAGACAGGCCGATTGTGCGACCATTCATGCAAGGTGAAATCTTGTTCGCGGCAAGGCACATGTGATCTTCTGCCGCGCTGTACAATGCAGGTATTTGGGCGGCATCAGACGTTTGGGTAATACAAGTCGCGCCGAATCTCCTTCCCTCTCTGTTCATCTGTGATTTGCTGGGAGTGAAGAGGCAGCCTCTTAACAACTTGCCTCCGACCAACAGGCTCATGTTATTGTTCAGCCTGTTTCCATAATATTTCGCACAATAACTTGGTAGAGTTCAATTCAGTTAAATGATCTTTTATGTGGTTGATAGTACTGGTATTCTATTCATTGATGCCGACATTTAAGTTTGGCTGGTGAAGCCGAACTTCCTCGCGGCTTTAAGAGTCATTCGATAACGAACCGATGGCGCCAGTGAACCAGACTTTGGGCACCCCCTGCATCGTGGTTCTGAGCATTCTTCAATATCGGTACAGTGAAAGTCATACGAAAGACCATCTCAATATCCACATGAGCAACGACATACCTTGTGCAGGTCACTCTAGAATTGACACGGACTTTCGTGTGTTAATACTCCTTGGCTTATTCTGAGTCAACTCGACTCATAATCCTAGACACCGAGTTGCCTTACCGGCCTACACATCTCCATCTTCGACGTAGCGGCTTGAGTTGCAAAGCAACCCACGCGTCTCCTATGAGTCTCATTGCCAACAAGCAACCATGTGAGCCTCGAAATGAGCTTCTTAAGGCTGCACAGTCTGATATAGGGTAAGTTTCACCGAGGTGAGACCCCCTCATGAGTAGCCCCACGTCGGTGTACTCGGTGTGACCATGCGATAATCGATATCGATAAGCTCTTCACTAAAAAAATTTACCACGACAGCTTCCTCAGCTAAACCCATCCACAAGCAGCATCGCTACCGACGCAAGAATGGCGCCAATCGCCTCCCCCGAGCCCACAGGGGTCAAGCCAGAGAAGAAATCCAAGAAGGAAAAGAAGCGTGCACGAGAAGACGACACTATCGGAGACGGCGAGCGAAAGCATAAAAAATCCAAGAGCATCTCTATCGCTGTAGCGGAGATCGCATCAGAGGCCAGTGGCAAAGCCGAGAAGAAAAAGAAGAAGAACAAGAAGGGAAAACACGATGAGGATGGCGTACTGAACTCAGAGATTGGCCCTACCGTCGAAGAACTAAAGTCGGAAAAGAAGAAGCACAAGAAGAAGAAGCACCAAGCCGAAGGTGCCGTTGCCCCAGAGACTGAAGTCACCGACGGAGAGAAGAAAAAGAAGAAGCACAAGAAGTCTAAGAAGGACGAAGACCCTGCACCCGAAGTAGAGTCGACCCCTGAGACCCAAGGGGCTGATGCCAATGCTATGGATGTCGACACCGAGCCTCAGTCGAAACCCTCAAAGTCTTCAATCCACCAGCCACCCGACATCCCCGCGAACCCTCATTTCCCCTTCTTTACCCAGACCGTGTCTCTCTACGAACCCTTGTTCCCTATTGGCTGGGCTCAACCTGTGACTAACTGTCAGTTCCAGCACCTGCGACATCTCCAGAACAGGTACGTGCCCTCTCTGCGAGGTGTCCTTCTGGACTACAGAAATGTTGCATTTGGCGAGAAGCCTGGCAGGAATGGTGCAGCTATGGACGACGAGTCACCGGCGACTGTTATGGCCAAGGACGAGGCTGCCGTTGGCTTTGGTTGGATCACCGCCGACGTGGACCTGTTCGTCCCTAGTCGAGGTGCTTGGATGGAGGGAAGCGTCAACCTCCAGACCGAAGGACACATTGGCGTTGTATGCTTCGGAAAGTTCAACGCTTCCATCGAGGCTCGCAGGTTGCCACCTTCTTGGAAATGGGTACCCAATGAGTCACCTGAGGCCCAAGGATTCGAGGAGACTGCCTCCGTCATAACCGCCGACGACCATGGCGTCGTTCGTCAAATTCATAGCACTGGATTCTGGGCGGACGGCAGTGGTGAAAAGATCAAGGGCAAGATTCGCTTTCGGATACGCAACTTTGATGTCGGAACCAGCGGCGAGACTAGCTACCTCAGTTTGGAGGGAACCATGTTGGACAAGCAAGGTGAAAAGGCCGTTGTCGTTGAAGAGGCCGAGACTGCAAAGATGCGCAAGAACAAGAGGGGCGGACAGAAGCTGTTCAAGAGGCGTGTGCCCGAGTTTAGTATGACTCGTTTTGACGCCGATGAGGAGCAGATTCAAGACGACGAGGAGACAAAGAGAGAGGTTTTGGCAGTGAGCGACAATTAAAGTCATGGCATGGAATTAAAATGGAGCCAGGAGTTGTGTGATACCTTGGTTTAATAGGAGTAAATTGTTACTACCGACGGAGTGGCATTTCCGTGTCCATTCAAAGAGTGTTCTATCACTAACAAACTCGTCCCAAACGAGAGAACCGAACGCCAAGCTGTGATACATTCTATACAAAAATATGCTCCAACATGATCTAACACTTTCAGCCGAACACCCCTGGCATCACGCCGCCGCCTTGACCATGGGCTCCCATGGCCGGGCCAGGTTCCACAGATACACCTCTCCTACAGGGTCGTCTCCAAGAGACTTGATAAAGATATGTTGGAATAGTGGCACCGATGAGAACAAAGGCGCCACTGGAGTTATCGATGATCGATCCCAACCAGGAGTCAGGTCGTCGGTCCAGGCAGGCTGCTGGACAAAGGCATTAACATTCTTGCGGTATGTGTCCCAATCGGCAGAGTGATCATTGACGACGATTTGGAAGCGCACGCCTTGGATGTCAATGGTGATGCGCTGTACGGTCTGAGGGAAGCCGTGGGAATATCCACTGCTGAGAATCCACGTGTAGTCGGTCTGATCGCCATTGCTTTCCCAGTCATACCAGACTTGTGTACCGCGCTCAGAGTAGTCGTTGAGAACAAGTCTGCCTTCAGCGTCGAAGCTCAACGCGCAGTGACGGGATGAGAT
The DNA here is from genome assembly GCA_930272665.1 of Mariannaea elegans. NCBI lineage: Eukaryota > Fungi > Ascomycota > Sordariomycetes > Hypocreales > Nectriaceae > Mariannaea > Mariannaea elegans. Next base: position 685,198 of record CAKNEU010000009.1, on the reverse strand, counting down.
GCCGGGGAGAGAAGGAAGCACGACATCGCACCGAGCGGGATCAGAGCCGAGGACGAAGGATCCTGGACGCTTGGGAGTCTGGTTAAATGAGAGCTGGATGGCTTTCGCAGGCTTGCTTGTGATGAGATTGGGAAGACGAGCGGCGAGAACGGGTGAAGAGTCTGTGGAGACGCTGCGGAAGTTGTTGGATGCAAGATGAGTTGCTTTGTCGGCGAAGGAGCCACGCGCCGTTGGAACCAGCCAGGCGATGACGTCGGAAGAATTGGACATGTTGAATAGATAAGAGATAAAAATGAATGCGAACCAAGGTATTATAATATCGGAGTAGAGTAGTGGGTATCGATGGTGAAATCAAAACAAATATAGTGAAGAAAAAGTTGGGCAAAGAATGGCTGAGTGACGATGCGGTTGTACTCGATGTATGTAGTTCGACTTAAACGAGGCAAGTCGACGGGCTGATTCTTGGGTGGAAGGCAAATGCAATGAAGAGCACACGATATAAGAGGATGGATGGTCTGATTCAAATTCGTGCTTCTACGCTGAGGATTTATAAATTGTTCACGGTCTCTCTGTTCTACCTTCGATATAACCATAGATGGGCTTTTGAGGGTTGCCGCGGACAACGATCGCGTCTCAAGCTGCACGCGTCGCGAAAACACATGACAGCCAGCGACAACCCCCGTCTACGCACGACTCGAAAACGTGGGTTTCATCGACCCGTCGCCCTCGCTGGGCGCGCTGGGTGCGTTGGCGTAAGAAGTGCATGAGGCCAGGGGCGCGACGGCCAATCGTTTGATGTGGAGACGTTCAGGTCGAACCAAAGCGGCCACCGCGAGATGTTGCGCTTTACTGAATCGAAACAGTAATGAATTTATGGAGAAGGATTTGCGGTGCGTTCACAGGAGATTGGCGAGGTGATGCAGGATAATGGGTGAGAAGAAGATACGGGATTTGACGTGGCTGATTGGGAGAGGTTGGTGCCAAGAAGTGTGATACTGATGAAAAGTGAAGAACGGTTATGGCTTCTTGGAGTTGAGGCCTCGTTGCATGGGTGAATAGGCAGTAGCTACGTGTAGATTTTTACGAAACCAAGTTGATGTTCACTGGCCGATACCATTTACATTTCATACACGGGTTTAGTAGGGAGCAAATAGGCAGATGATTGCGTGCAGCCTCCAAGTTAACATGAGGATACGACACGCCACATCGCTTTGCATGAGCACTTATGACTCATAAATTAAAACATCATCATTGCATAACGTCTCGTGTAAGATATATACATGAATAAATATCCAAGAGCCAATACATTTATAGCTTTAGAGTTCTCCAGGCTCATCATTATCATCCTGCGCGTGCACATCCTCCTGGACAGCTACCGCGCGTGACCGCGTCAAGACGGTGCCATCCTCCGCAAAACCCGCCGCAAAAATGCGGGCATTTGTGCCTAAAGACTCTATTTTTTGCGCAGAAATAGTCAGGATAGTTTCAAACGAAAGCCGCTTTGCTTCACCAATCTTGCGCACTGTTGTTGCTTCTGCCTGGTCGCCATCTTGGACGTAGAACCTCCACAAGTCCACCTCTGTGTCACCGTTCCAGCTCACATAAATCTTTGAGTCCTTGCCCGATTGGACTACGGCGACGGCTGGCACTTCCTTTGGATGACCAGTCCATTCGAACCGGAAGCCGCGGTAGTTCTGAACTTCGCCGCCAGTGTCCAGGTAAGCGTTGAAGATGGGTGTTCCGTCGGCGCGGAACTCGGTCACGGCGCCTTCCTGACCCCAGTTGATGAAGACGTTGCCGTTGGGGAGAACTTGGGTGTTCCCTTGGGACTCGGCAGAGAGACGATCTGGTGAGGCGTATTGTTGGATGACTTTGGTGGAGTTATCGGCGTGATTGAGCTCTACGATGAGACCTCGAGAGTGAGGACTTAGCGGTGACTTTTCCTTCTTAAAGTTCCAGGCCGAGTTGTCAAAGAATGAAATGGTTTCAATGTCGCCTTCAGCAGACCGGTTGAGGAAGCGCGCGTCGTGCTGATGGCCAAAGTTGAGTTCTGAGGATAGTTCGAACGTGGATCGTTCACCACCGAGCTGCCATATGATGGAGCCATCTTTTCCTGATAACTTGTAGATGGTACTCGTGTGTCGAGACGAGATGAGGTAATTACCCTCATCATCCTTGTCTATGCTATTGAGGTGGAAATAATCCCAACCATCTGGACCGGTGAGACCAGTGTTTGGAAAGATCGGGGCTAGACTGTCTGGTTGGGAGTTAGTCTTTAATTCAACTGCGGTTGGGTATTTCATAGACATACCGGCTGGGGACACAATATCGAGGGAATGCACCTCAAAGAGGAGTTCGCCCGTCTCGATGTCAACCTCTTGCAGGATGCTATCAATAATCCATTTCTGCTCCTTGGTTCCTCCGTATGGCGTCAAGTCGTACGGGATCGGATCGTAGATCTCAATCAACGCAGTCTTCTCGTTCACGATGCGAAATTCGTGTATCGACGGGATTTTGTTCGTTAGGCTCTGGACCTGCGCAATTGGTCTATATGAATCATTCAAGATCTGGAACGTGCCGTAGCCGCGTCCATGGTTTGCATCAATGGTGCCTTGGAACGCTTGTAGTGCGGGATGACCTTGGAACGTCACGGCCTGGAAGTTGGCGACGAAGCCGGATAGGTATCCTAAACTTGACCACACCAGATCGCCATCGTTGCGAAAGATGTAAGCGGCAGGCTGCTCTGGAAGGAGTTCGCCACCACCACGACTTGGGTACGGTGTCACAAAGATATAACCTGAAGTAATGTCGTCGGCGGCGGGGATTGTGATGTTGAGCCGCGGCGGATATAGGTCAGGACGAGAGCGGAACTGCCATTCTGCACTCGCACATCCTGAAAGGAACGCGAAAATGGAGATGAAAGACTTCATTTTGTTTCAAGCCTGAACGAGAACAATTGAGCCGCCTTCAAGATAATCTTCATTTCATGTCTTTGAAGAGTATCAGGTCGTCAACTTCAATAGAATACGAGCGGTACCCCCACATCAGCGCAAGCATCAACTGCTAAATAGTCGATAGCACGCCATCGCCAACCTAGTCGATTGCGCAAATTATCCTAGCCATTCTTAATTTATTTAATGAGCATTTACTCTGTTCGCTTGCGCAATAGTCCTTACTTGTCAGAGTGATATGGGGGTAACATACTAAAAGGAAATAAGCATACGCGGAAAGGTAGAGACAACGCGTGGCTGATGTGGGGCCCATTATTGATTGTTAGTGTTTTATATGGCCATTTAGTAGTTAGCACTAACTTTGACGCAATACTTGAGGTCATTGCGCGAGTGCAAGGGCTTAATGACGTTCGATTGGGACGTAGATACCCCGATAATCCGAAGCTAGTAAAGGAACATCTATGCAGGCTTGAGAATATTAGTGAGAATTGCCAATTGAATATCTTCTTTTCAGCATATTCAATTTTTTTTCCGAGTCCGACTCAAGACCCTGTGCTTGATAAGTATTTGTGTTTGTCGGAAGAGAGCCGAGACACGACGGTTACAGGGACTTTGTTGAGCTTAGTATGCGGTGCAAAACATGGCTCCGGCCAGCAGGCTTGGTATCAATCTCATTACTTACTGCATCAATTGCCTTGGCTCAGCAGCCGGTCGATCAAATTGTCCTGTTCGGAGACGAGACAACTATCGGTAGTGACGGGAGCGAGGCATTGCGAGAGACCAAGCTCAACAAGGACAAGAAAAACATTGTCTTTATCCTCACAGATGACCAGGATTCCGTCTTAGACTCGGTATCTTACATGCCGTTGTTAGACAAGCACATCATTCAAAAGGGTACTTCATTCGTCAATCATTTTACGACTACGGCCATTTGCTGTCCCTCTCGAGTTTCGCTTTGGACGGGCAAGCAGCCACACAACACAAACGTGACCGATGTTAGCCCACCATACGGTACGATGCAATCCATTCATACATAGTGATGTATTGTGCTTACTTACTTGAACCAGGGGGCTTCCCTAAGTTTGTCTCTCAAGGACTAAACGAAAACTATCTCCCCATCTGGCTGCAAGAGGCCGGTTACAATACGTTTTACACGGGCAAGTTGTTCAACGCCCATACCATTTGGAATTATGATTCTCCATATCCTGCTGGATGGACGGGCACCAACTTTCTTGTTGACCCGGGCACTTACTCGTACCTCAACCCTATTTTCCAGCGGAATCAGGAACCACCGGTTCAACATGAGAATGAGCATACATCGGATTTGATCGCTCAGCATGCTCGTGAGCTGCTCACTGAAGCTATTGATGCTGAGAAGCCGTTTTTCCTCACGATTGCGCCTGTTGCCCCGCACTCGAATATTGATGTTAACAGAGGCGGCGATGCGCCATTGATGACTACTCCGATTCCGCTTGAGAGACACTCTCATTTGTTTGAAGGTATAAATGTTCCGCGATCGGACAACTTTAACCCTGACTCAGTATGTATGATCCTAAGGTGACATATCACATTGCTGACTGGCAGGTAGCCTAGCGGTGTCAGTTGGATTCGAAACCTTCCTCAGCTCAACGAGTCGGCGGTCTCGTACATTGACGATTTTTACCGTGCTCGACTGCAAGCACTTCAAGGCGTCGACGAGATCGTCGAGCAAGTTGTCAACCAGCTGGAAGAAGCCGGTCTACTTGATGATACTTATATCATTTACTCCTCTGATAATGGTTACCATCTGGGTCAACACCGTCTCCCTCCAGGAAAGGAGTGTGGATTCGATGAGGACATTCGAGTTCCTCTGTTCGTGCGCGGCCCGGATGTAGATGCCCACACATTCGAGGATACAGTCACGACGCACATTGATCTTGCTCCCACAATTCTCAAGCTTGCTGGTGTTGAGCTTCGGCCTGACTTTGACGGCACGCCTATTCCAGTCCAGAAAGGTGAAGCTGGCGTCAAACGCCACGAGCATGTTGCTGTCGAGTATTGGGGAATAGCACTCGCCGAGGGCGATATCGGGGGTTTTGGTATGTCTCATTTGCACATACTGACTTTTGCTAACAAAATGTAGATGGAAATGGCCAACTGCTGGTCCGTAACAACACATATAAGGGAATTCGAATTGTGCATGAGAACTACGATCTCTACTACTCAGCGTGGTGCAACAACGAACATGAGCTCTATGACATCAAGGTATGGAGTGAAGGCGCTTGCCTAGTCAAATGCTAACTTCAACTCAGAGCGATCCAGGACAGCTAAACAACCTCATCGATAAGGTCGAAGGTGTTCTTGGACCTGATTCGACTTTACTGGAGACAAGCATATCTCGAGTTGTTCATCGTCTAGACTCTCTCATGATGGTACTGAAGTCCTGCCGAGGCAATAATTGTGTAGAACCCTGGAAGATTCTCCACCCTCAAGGCGATGTTGAAAGCCTCAAGGATGCTCTTCAAACAAGGTTTGATGCTTTCTATGAGCAACAGGTTAAAGTTCACTTCAATCGTTGTGAGGATGGCTATATTATTGATGCTGAAGGTCCCCAGGCTGGATACGAGTATCGAGATGGACTTGAATGGCACCATTGGACTTGATTCTGTTTCATCGTGGGGGATCATGTCTATGTTGACTACAGACACAAGTCTAATTTATCATTAACCTAAAGTCTGGAGATATAGAGGTGCTTAACCTGGTGGCAAGCTTGTTATTTGAATCTAATCGCCAGCAACTCTAGGCATAGAGTTGACAAACAGATTTTTGGCGTTCTTCAGTGGATATGATTATGAACATCCCAAGAGCATACTTCTTGCAAAATTAAAGATTTTTCGACAGATTGGAGTCTCAGATCGGATCATGATCGACAACGTGATCTTACGCATTGTAGGTTGCGATGTGGCTTCACTGGGCTAGATAGACCCACTGAGTGTGGCGTCACCTCGAATGGCTACTACGCTGGCACTCGGGGAGCAAGAAGGAAAAATCGCCTACCGAATATAGGGTCAAAGAGGAGTGGATTTGAATTATAATGATATGACTTCGGTATCAAGTATTCATGATAGTGTTGTTGGTGTACGTAGATGAGATGGTGCAGAGCGTGGTAATTCGTAGCATCTAATTGGATGCTGAGTTGTTGGTGCCCTAATTCCAAGGCATTAAATCGGCAATTGCCGACCTTGACCCGAACAGCATCTCACGACAGCTTTCCGATCAGCAACCTCACATCTTGAAGCCCAATTGAACCAGCAACATGGCTTCCGACGCAGTTACTGAGCCGCGGCGTACGTCTTACCGGCCGGAATAACTTCCAGCGCCAAGTGTTCCCATCTCAATCGCTAACCTCCACCACAGAAGCGACCCGCGAGGAGATGCGCGAGGCTCGTCTCCCGATCGCCTACCGAGACAGCTGCGCTCACCTTCTTATCCCCCTCAACAAATGCCGAAGGGATACCTGGTACGCCCCTTGGAAGTGCTCGGTAAGTATTCCATTGGGCAGCGCAATTGCAGCCAACCCGCACACGCAGTCTACAGAAACAAAACACTCACATGGATGGGGACTAGGATGAGCGACACAGCTACGAGAAGTGCCAATACGTCGAGTTCAAGAAGCGAGTCGCCAAGATGGACGAGTTGAGGGAGGAGAAGGGCGGTGCTCGAAGCAACTAAACGGTTTCACAAAGCGTGGCGGCCAAACGGGCGGATTGTACATATACAACTGTAAGGATGGGAATAGAGGCTTCCACAAAGCATATATGGATCTCCACGGTGAACGAACAAGCGGGTGTCAATGGTGAAGTAATATCAAGATTGCTCCGGGAATGCCAAGGACTACCGGGAGGGGTGTTGCTACCGGTTCGGTTCATCACACAGTCGGCGAAGGACAAAGAGACATATTGGACTTCCCAGAGAAAGACTCGCCTCACAGGTGAGTTCCCGGCAAGGCACCCATTCCATGTTACCGAGCCATGTCGTCGAAATTTCAGGAACGAAAAGGTGTCAACAGAGTGATAATTAACGGCTACGGACCAAGATGAACCGTATAGTAATAGGAGGATTCCATGAAGAGACGGGAGTACAAGATGGAGAAGTGGTTGAATGTGGTTCTACTAGTCCCAAACCAAAAAGAGCCGCATGGGAGATTGACAAGGCTCTGCTCAACGATCGACCATCAGAGTCGGACAGACGTCTCACAAGCGGCAGCCGTGAACGAAGGGTGAAGCTCAAATGAGAACACCAAGCTCAATTGCCACAAACCATGAATGCATTTGGAAGGCCCGATGAGAGCACGCTTACATGAGGCAATACCAAGACTTTCACGACAGGGTTGGTACTAACTATGTGCTAATAAGTGAAAGATCGAGGAACTTCAAGCAGAGCCTCTTATGAATGCCCCACCGATGGAAGTCGCACGACGCCTAAGGGGAGCACGCGATGAGATCACGGACTGGATCTTGTGGATTTGGCAGGGTGTTTGTGGGACTTGTGGTCTATTGTGAACGGCATCGCAATCGTTGACCATACAGACCAAGTGCCAGCTTGGATCGATGACTGACATATCCGGTTCCGGTACGAAGGACACGGGAAGAAATTACTGACTAAAACCAAACCTGCGGCACTGTTCTCTCGAAAGAAAGTATATAATGAGCAACTTCGCCCGGCGTTTTAGATGGTGAAAATCTGTATAGATTTTTCGTTGATCATGAGGCAGCACGATAAGATATCGAATTCTAAGATATACTACGCATATCTTGCCTCTGGTCGAACCAAAGGCTTGGGTCAGTAGTTAATCAGCTATGACTACCAGGTAATGAGCTTCTTGCTTGGGCCTGACTGATACCAATGACTGATGGGAATGAGCAACAGAAACACCCTGATGGAGTACTATTGCCAGGCAGCCTCGCTGTCGCGAGGTTTGATGGGCCTTGACGACACGGAGTGGTGGTCTAGGAATCTTAAGACTTGATCGTTGTTGTGTTCCTTGGTTGTTCGTCCTTTCAGGGGTCGATGCCCCGTGCAGAGACTCTTTCGTCATCTTCACTCGGTTATTCAAGGCTGAAGCGCAAAGCAGCAAGTCCGTCACAAATCCAGAGCAATCTTCGCGAAATCGATCGTCATCGCTCTTTTAGCGTGTGTTCAGTTTCAAATCAACGAGAACACGAGGGCTAACAAGATGTCCGGAGCATCCGAACCGAACACACACGTTGCCAAGCCCTATCTGTTCCGTGCTCAACACAGGACGAAGTTTTCATTCCTTTTCTTGTTGCCAAGTCGCTTGCAATTCACGAGGACGTAACTCTTAGTCAAGTCTAGTGTTAGTCGACAGATATCGATCCGTAGATGGCTTGCCCCAGCAAATTGTTCCCATTAACCACCTACGGCGATTATCAGATCAGATCCACTGCACAGGGTCCCCTAATCACGAGGCTCTTTGAGGCTCCATCCGATCCGACGAGATTGACCAGCTCAGGTTAAGGCGCGAGACTGACCCACCATCCACGACATTAGCAAACTCTTATTCAACGACGTTCCACAATTGCCATGAAGAACAGGTATCAGAAACCAAATCTTCTTGGCACTGCTTATTCGGACACTTTGTGGGTTATTTTCTTCCTTCGCCTCGGTTTGGCCGTAGCCTGAAAATAGTCGTGTGGGTTTACAACACAAGCAGTGGAGAATAACAGCGGAGAATTACTCTCGGCATGACGCTATACAACAACATGGTTGGACACGATGATGTTCGTGTGGAACAAACTTGAATTCTCTTATATAACATTTAGGTCAGAAGTGGCCCTTTGACACATATACACTAATGAATTCGCTCAGTCTTCAAAATCTGGTACGCTACATCACAAAGGAAATAAGGGGAAAAAATCGATTACCAGGCATGGCGCCTAGAACAGGGCGTTGTCACCACAGTCGAACACACCAGACACTGAACTGGAGTCGGAGTGCATGAGATCGTTAAGCTCGGTAATGGATGACCACAGGCCGGCCCCGTTACAGAAGAGCGAGATAATAATAAGGAAGATATTGATGCAGCTGAGTGTGATCTTCTTCCGGTTACTGAACTTGACATCCCAGTTGAGGTGGAACCAGAAGATGGCGCTCAGGCCAAAGGTGAACCATGAGATAGTGGTAGCAGAGGCAATGGACAGGATGGAGTCGAAGACAGGGATGGCGTTGGAGAGGACGAAACAGAGGAGCCAGAAGATTGTGACGATGGTCATCCAGATGGACCACGAGCGCACAGTGTTGGCAGTCATCTCGGATGTCAACTTGAAGTACTTCATGACCTCCACGTAAACGTACTTGATACCAGTATGACCAAATGCAAGGCCGGTGGAAAAGACAGCAGGGAGGACAATACCGTAGGCGATCTGGGCAATACGGTGGGGAGCAGAGCCGAGAGCGGGTGAAACGGTGTACTCGCCAGCGAGGCAGTAGACGGCGATGGCAACGATGGTATAGAAGCCAATAGAGCTCATTTCAAGACATGCCAGGGCAAAGTTGAAGTCATTGACGGGGTCAATCATCTCAGCCATGTAGGAGACGAAGTTGATATTTCCAGAGTAGGCGTAGCAAATCTTGAGGCAGGCGTTGAGGCCCTCTCGGAAACCAGGGTAACCGACGACCTTAATCTCTTTGTGCCAGTCATCAGGGGCATCGGAAGGGTGCTTGATGCCGAGGGAGATCATGACAAGCAGAGCGGCGGCAATGACACTGACACAGCATGGGACGCCACTTTGCGAGACGAATTTGGCTGTCCGAGGGGCACAGAGAACCCAGCAGCCTAGACAAGCAATGCCAATAAAACCGACTGTGCATAGGGAGTGGCCAGAAATGGTGTTGAAGGCGATGGATAAGGTGACAGAGGCGGAGGCAGCAGTCATGATGACCTGGATAAGAAGACCAACACCGGCGGTAATCTCAAAGCCGCGGCCGCCAACAACGCGAGCCATGTCGACGACGTTGAGGACATGCTGGTGTTTGCTGTAAAACTGCTTGAGCTCAAAGGCAGTGTACCATGACAGGCAACCGATGCCGACGATTGCGATGATGCCAGGCACAATACCAAATACCTTGAGCACGCTGGGAAGCGACAGCACACCAAGACCGACCTGGTTTGTGAGAAGAGCAGCAACAGTATCCCATTTGGACATGGTACGAAAGCTCTTGCCTCCCTCACCACCGCCGAAGCCATTATCGGCGACGTTGCCAGACTGGAGATCGACGGCACCGGCGTTCTTTTCATTGTCGATTTTTTCTTTGCTGTTGGTTTTGCTGGAGTCGAAGCCCTGATCAGAAGGGTATATTTCGTTGTTGCTATCTTGTGTGTGGGAAGCCATGTTGGAGATTGGGTGAGTGTTAACTCGAATGTTCATACACGGGTGTTCATAAAAGGAACGTGGAGAACAGAGGATGTGGAATTGATGGGTTGTGTTTGTCAAAGAATGAAATAGCTATGTTAGGGAATGATAGTAAGTGATGAGAAGGCGGGAGAGGGATGGAGAGGAATAAGAATGACTGAGGGTGTTGTCAAAGACCAGATATATATGTATATATCTTGTCCAAGCTGAAAATGACAGGGAAGATGTGAGGAGAGAGTATTAGGCAAAGAAGTAGATAACTCCAGAATTCCCCCTCTCACTCCACGATGATCCTGGTTTATTGCCGCCTTTTACCTCTGCGGCAAAATCATGAGTGCATCTTCATTGCCCTAATCAGCTAACTAAACAACTTCAAAATGGGGCAGAGACATTCGCACTGAAGCAATCTCCCCATGGTGGAGCGACGCAGAACAGACCTTTTTGGCAAAATAACAGGGTGAGCGAAAGCTCTGCCACTCGGGGAAGTAAGGAGACTGGAGACGGTCTGGCGGCAACTTTGGGGTTCGATGGAGTAGTGTGTGGATAACTGGTGTCCAAGGAGCAAGGTCATTGATTGCCTCACCTTTCGTTGAGATATCAAGTCAGACCATGGAAAGCCCCATTGAGTCTTGAGTTGCAAAGTGGGAGTTGGCTACTCCATGGGGAAGGACGAATTGGACAGGAGAATATCGCGGCCTGTGGGGGACGGGATAGGTTACTCCATCCCAGAAGTCGTGATGTTACGTACTGGACCGTATATTTGGCCGGGCCGGGCATCGTCCTGGGTATTTCACTCCGGACCGGTAGATAGTAGGATCTTGGCAAAGGTTATTCGATTATCCCAATTATTATGAGCATGGCACTTAGAAGCTTTTCTATCTTGAAATCCTCCTTGAATACTGAGGTTGAAAGAGCCTCACAATTACCGTACAATGACAAGGGAGACGTCTTCACACCAACTCCTTAGTTGCAGCGAAGAACTCTAAATGCAGGGTCTGAAATGCATATCGACGGGGTCGCAGAGGTTCGGCGATGAACCAAAAGATCGCCTGTCACTGGAAAACCACTATCCGAGGCTGACGGTGGTCCTTTGCGGATACCCATTCATTCCCACCATTATACTCGAGTGGAGCTTAGCACAGCAAACCCTGACCTTGAAATCTGTGATACGGTGGCATATGCTGTTTGGTAAAAGACGATTTTGTGCAGCTTGCTGTTGTTCATATCGCAACCTCGGGATGAGTTGGGCGTATACGGAAATGGATCCATGTATCTGGCATTTACCAAATGTGGTCACGCTTGACGATGAATTGTGTATCCGCGGGTCAAATATCCCTGAGTTTGCCTAACTCGGAACGAATTGCAGTGAGGAGCCAATAAAAGGTGTCGGTCCATCCTAGCCAACGCGGCAAAGGGAAGAGAGCTACGACGAAATGCCATTGACAGGCAACAGACTCTAGTGTGTTTCTAGTTCCGACATTTCGGCTAATGATAATGACCAAATCCACGTATTTGACCTCGAAGCAAGTCTGTGAGCTGTCTTGGTGTCAAAATATGTTAAAAAGCGGTTTTGGCTTCACGAGTCGCCACCCTTGTCCCTGATTCTTCCCTTCTTTTCATCACCCACTCACTTCGCATTATAGAGCGGCAAACGTCGGTCCTTGGCGAAGAATTTCCCCCATTACTTCGTGTCGTCTTCCAGAACCAGAGCTTTGAGAAATGTGCGAGCGCGGGTGGGCAAGTCTCAGCGCCGTCAACTCCACACCGCGGTCCCATCGTGTATCCTCCGTGGTTTGCCAAGCCACGCCCAAGGATGGACCCTCATAGCTCGGGGCAAGGTCCGAGTCGTTCATTGAGAGACAAGTTATATGTGGACTTATGGGAGACTTGGCATCTTTGCCAAGACGTCTGCTTTCGTCTCTCTTTGCCACGATGCGTGTTCCAGGTTTAGGTTCCTGCATTCCCTGATTCATCGGATCATTTAGGATTCCTTTAGAACAAAGAATGTGTTTCGGGAACTACTGGATGACTTATTGCCCCCTTCTTTGGCAAAGCTTTAACCATGCCACGTACAGAGCTCCGTCATCCCCTATGGGACGATGGTCTTCTCTGCGAATTGTCGTTGGAGACTCCATGTATTCCCCGTGGCACCCATCTAAGCTTCAGGGCGACGGCGTCGCAGAAACTAGGCCACAAATCCCCTACGTACTTCCTTCTATCATATAGTTCGGAGGACCGATTGTCTCGGACGCATGTAAGGCGGGCCTTCGAGGCCGGGGCGGTGATGGGCCCGCGAGAAGAGTCCTGTGCGGTTGCGGCGATGCCGTCATTAGGATGAACATTGTCAGTGACGAGATCGTGGCGCCACCACGGCAATCCTAAGACCCTCCTTAATTGGAATGTAGGTATAGAGGGCAAAGATACGATGAAAGTAAAGTATGGGTATTCAATTCGAGCAAAGTCGTTTTGTAGGGTTTAAAGTTAGATGAAATTTATGTATCACATTTATCAAGTATTCGGTGTAGTTTTGTTTTGTTGTGTTTTAGCTAACATGAATATTATATAGTGTCTTACTTATATACATTTTTAGACCATTATTTGTAATTGAGGAGCTAGAAGGATTGTTATTCACCTAAATGGGGGTGGTAGTTACATTATCTGGCTGGCCTTGTGCCCTTACGGCCTCCCCCCTGACTTCCACACGGAGCCATGTATTTAGGATGAGATGCCGTCTGGCTTTATTTCACAGCTTTTTATTTGGGCAAGCTTGATCTGGTTTCTATCACTTGTCCGTCGTTCCCGTTTTTGCTGGCCAGGGAATAGCCATGCCCGCAGCCGCTGCGACCATGCCAGTCATAATTCCGATGATCACCAACCATTTTTCAACACGTTCATTGCCATCTTGATCCTTTGCTGATTCTCACAAGCAGGCTTTTGTCCTGGAGCTCGCTTCGCAGTGGCTTAGCGGCATGAGACCCTGCATTAAAAGGGACCACAGTGACTAGACATGACCTTGTACGTTGCGAGGAAGTCCTTGCGGTATTTTGTACCTGAATTCAGTTGTGCGTACAATAACTCCACTCGAAGGGGAGTGGTATCATGGATCGTTGGTCATGATCTCCTCATTGCTCTAGCCTCAACGCGATTGAGCTTTCCTCCCCATCGTTTCTCGACATTCTGGTTTGTGCGCTGACGGGCGCATACTGCTGACTTACCCTGAGGAGATTATCTTTATCACAGCGTCATAATCGCCATCCCCTTGGGTCCGCGGCAATGGCCGGCCATGTCCCATCTATTTCGAACCTCTTGGATAGCCAAGCCATCTTCTTGTCCTCTACGACTCCACTCCAGAAATCTTCATTACATACGTCCACCGCAAATTTTCAGGCTGCGTGCTCATTCATGTTTTGGCTTTGCATCGGAAGATTATAGGTTTGAGTATACCAGGCCGCTGGAATTCTCAGTATTGAATGGCCCTCGTTCCATTATCTTAATCAACCATGATGTACAGAGTTCAATTAGGACTTCGGCAAACTGTCGATACCATACTCACTATGAGATATCCGACCAAATTATGGTAGCAAATCCGGCAGAGATGTGTCCCATATCTCCTAGGATGAGATACGACTAAATCGGTATACGAAAACTTCCTAAACCCCACCGCGGAATGGAAATGAGCAGTGAGGCGTTGAAGGAAGTGAGGTCTCAGCAGGAATTATCCTGATGATCGCCTCCCACCACGGCCAACTCCTCGATTGCGCTGTGCTTTTGGTTGATCCGTCTTTAAATATTAGGCACAGGAATCCTAGGGTTTGCTCATTCCACTAGTCCAATACTCACTCGCCAGTCAAACTACACCCCAGCACTATTCGACCGATACATTGCTTGAAAGTCGGGCTAACTACGACACCAAACCAAGAAATAAGGAGAAATTTGACGGCTTTTGTACATCATGAACTAACAGAACATAAGGATAGGAATAACTTTCGTTGAAAACCAGAGGCACCGGAAGCGCTAAGAGCGCCATCGACTGTCAATATTAGGTCTCGGAAAACACTACTCTCGGTGTAATCACGTAGAACTCATGAACCAAAAGACACAGCCAATTAGCATCATAAAAACTCCAAAAATAATCATCTCAGAGCAGTCAATCCAACTTATTTTTTTTTTTTTTTTTTTTGGCTCCGGCCCTTCTTATGTAACCGTAAGCTTGTGCCTCAGAAGTCCAGGGTAAGTTATCCTCGCCATCTCACCGCGTCTCACGCTTTAAATACAACATCACTCATTCATCACCTCAATATCTGAGACCTCAGTGATTCCGGGCTCCCCCGGCAATTCCGGAAACTATTTGCAGTTAAATTTGTGGCCAAGGCATCAGAGGTACACCAAATTGCTGCTGCGCAGGTCAATCTAGGTTCCGAAGCGACCGATTCTGTAGTCGCTAGGCTCGCCAAATCTGGTAATATTCTCAACCTCAGCCTCTGCCGCAGCAACCCAAAGTTGACTGTCCGATCGTCCTCGAAAATCTATAGCTTCTCTTATTTTAGCTACTTCGCATTATTATTCACTCTCCCCAGTTAGGTAGCCGTGGTAACTCGCTGCCAACCTCACGATGGGTTCTTCAGACATCGCCCCAGACACGGCACCGGTTTGGCTCGTCCCGGCTTCTACAGCCTGCCTTGGAACTGGCGTCATCTTCTGGCTAGCAGCATACGTCCTCATGGTCCGTCGTTCGCTGGCCACCAAAGCCACGCCTGCACCACTGTTAGCCCTGGCCCTCAATCTATCATGGGAAGTCGTCTACGCGTTTGCAGTCTGCGAAGCACCTTTGGAAACCGTTGGGTTTGGACTGTGGTTGCTTCTCGACATTCCTGTCCTCTACGCTACGCTCAAGACGGCCCCGCGGTCTTTCGCTTCGACGCCTCTTGTTGCGAGAAACGTCCCTTTACTTCTTGGAATCATGTTCGTCTTTGGGCTAGTAGGAAACGGACTCTTCGTTTGGTGGTGGCTCAAGGAGCCGCACCGTGGTTACGGCATCAAATGGGGCAAGAATTGGAAAGGCCGGGAAGCGCGCGACACCACTGAGTTGTCCTGGTGGTCAGCTGGTGTGGCGCAGATGGCTTTCAGCGTGAGTGCCTTGGCAATGCTCCTCCAGCGAGGACATTCTGGAGGACAGAGCTATGCAATATGGTGAGTCTCATGCATTCATCAGATACGGTCCTGCCCAACCTCGATTGTTTCAAAGGGGTGTCTCCATCTAAGTTTGAGACCCTCAGCCTTCAATCTCGCCACCGCTTCCTGCCCACTGCGATTGGATAGGTGTTGTTGTCTCAATTGCCTTCCTCAGAGGATAGAGCTCTAAAGTAGCTTCTGTCAGGGGATTCGGGGGTCATGCTTTCGTTCAAGCACCAGGATGATAGCGAATAACGCCCAATTGCACTAGCCACGCGCCCGCAGGTCTTGGTGCGGTATTGGCAGTCGGATACCGGGGTTAACGTTTACAACATCCGAACAGTGCTGACCACACCGTCTTTCAGGTTTTGTCGATTCGTTGGTACGTTGATGGGACTTCCAATAACCTGTGGCTTACTGTGGTGGTACTGGCCAGAAGCCCATGGCTTCGTGTGGCATCCCCTTGGCATCTTCTTCATTGGCACGGCGGTGTGTTGTGACATTGCCTACCCGTTTGTTTTAGGCCATGTTCGATCGACGGAGAGGATTCTAGCTGACGGGACCGTGGTGACCGGGGAAGAAGCCGGAGCGGTGGTGAAGAAGCGCCAATGATTGTCCTGACCAACACCACAGCGACAAGTGCTTACAGTGGCAAGCGTTGGTTGAGACTATGATGCAAGGTGACTCCGGCGTGACGGCGACGGGACGACAACGGTATTGCACGCCTGCAGCTCAGCCAAACTGCCGCTAGGCTGGCCGCGTTTCCCAAGGAGACAAAACTTGCGAAATAAACTGGGGGGAGAGGAGGAGGGGTTCTCAAAGAGCATTAACCCTGAGAGGCGTTTCGTGCAGGCTGGTCATGAGGGCGTATACTAGGGCGCCGCGATATATCCAGATACCTGGTAGTCGGATCGCGATATTACAAAAGGGCACCAAAGTATTGGAGCAGGTAACCAATCAATAGAGAGTCTGTTCCATTTCTCATCGATCCTAGTTAAGCCCAATTCATCCCGTCTTTTTGAAACCTCAGCTGAAGTGAGACGGCGCTAGATTGCCCAAGGGCCGTTGATGGTTGGGCATTAACTAGAAAGATACCCGGTCTAGCGCGCCACGGGATTGTGCATTTGCAGTTGGACTAACGATGATTTTGTGAGATGTGATAGCCTTGCATTGAGGTTTGGCACCAACGGCTTTGCATACAAATAATACGATACATCTATTCTAGGTGAAATGAATTACTTATACGCGATGCAGCTAGTGAAAGATTGACCGGTAGATCCAGAACCAACCAACCATTCTGAATTGAGGGGCTATTCGATTCATTCTACTGGATCCTTGTTTGAGACAACTAAAAGAGAGAACAAAGAAGAATGAAACTAATAGGAACGATGGTCGGTAACAAATGCCGTGATTTAACAGGGTACTTATGTGAGGAAATCGTGACTACCAACGAGAGTTGCAACCAACACGTCGCGGCCAACGGAACTTGCAGCCACACCAACATGACCAACAACTTAGCAGCTAGATTGCAAACAGATCAGATTGGAGGACAATGACCTCCAGAAATATCCCGATAGGTTCGTACGATGGATATTGGAAGAGTAGTCCTCTTGAAGTGGGTGGGCCATAAGTAGATGCCGGAACTTCGTATGAAGAATATCGGACGTTTACTCGGAACCTCGTATGGCGGGGACAGCCAAAGGTGATGTTGGTTGTGAATGAGTTGTGGCTTTAATTTCCGGGCCACAGAAATCGCGCGCCTGGTAAAATCCTGGGTTCATATAGCTTCGAAAGGCGTCCTGGAAGTCCGTTCCGTGAGAGTAATCGCGAGCTGCGGAGCTCACATTCTAGAGGCAATGAGGTTGCCGGCTTACTAGAGACTAAAGCACGAAGCAACAGACAAGCCACAGAGAGGCAAACAAGAGACAAGAAGGCAACAGAGAAAGAGCAAAAAAAAGTCACATGTTCAGAGAGAGGTGCGGGACAAGCATTTCCATACAAGGGGGTCCCATGAATCAACCGGGGGCCTCGATCGTGGAGCAATCTTGATGCATGCTGGCGGCGTGTCCATTATGGCATGAGGCAAGTGATGAGGTTTCAACCAGGCTGGCTTTGGCCACTTCTGAGGCGGGAGGGAGGCTGAAGTTGAGCCCATCGTGAGACAGGTCCTGGGTAGAGTGCAGGTGTCCCCGAGCCTGTCGCCGGATGGGTGAGGCTATGGCTGAAGAGAAGTGGTATCAGATCAGGTGTCGCTTGGGCATGGACAGACGGGCATAACACGAGTTCAAACCTGGTAGAGGGGAAACGGACTGGTTTGGGAAAGAGGATACCGAGGTACCGTCTTGTGTATTTTTTTTTTCTTCAAAAATAAAATAAAATAATTGTCTAATGGCCCAAAATGTGGGCAGATGAACCAGGGAAAGAAAAGGGTAACATTTCCCTTGCAAACATCATGGGGTGTGTGGGAAGCTCTGCAAGCCGACGTTTTAGGAAATAGGTGTCAGGACGAGGATGTTTCGCAGACCGTTTGAAGTGTTACGTACCGGGGGGTAAGGCGTTTTTTTTGTAGTTAAGCGAGTGTGGAATTGCAAAGGAAATGCGTATAACGGTTTAGCCAGGGTCGCATTCTTCATAGCCCCCTCCATGGTCCATTTCTCTCTCGCTCATCGGCCCTTGCTCGCGTCATCTCGGCGAGATGTCATGGCTTCTACGACGACAGTCACATTCGGAACGACGATCCAGCGGCTTGGGATCCTGCGTTGAAGTTGCCAATGCGCTTCCGTGCACCCCCTCCCTCCACGCTGGACGTGTCTCCCCAAGTGTCTCCCAACCTGCCGGTTTGACAGACATCATGACACCTGGATGCCAGGAAGACCTTGCAGCCGCGGGTTTGCATGTCCGGCCAAGTCCCTGGCAGACATGGTTGAGACACACTGGGAACACACCTTGAGCCTTTGCCAGGGTTGCGTCATGGTCGGTTCGGGTAACCTGTTTGCTTGAAAAACCGCATCCGATGCCCTGTCGAACCGAGCTGTCCCTCTCCCTCCCCCCCCTCTTCTCATGAGAGGAACTGACTCGAATGCGGCTGTTCCCTGCCTTCTCCGATGCTCCCACCTCGGTGAGCAACCAGCATCAGGGACCTCCCAGCTGGGCTCACTAGTTCTACAGGGCTCGAAACCGGTGAGCGTGCTGAATGTGGGGTAGACGTTTTCTAGACGGTCATGGGGAATGTACTGCGCTGTCGACTTGTTCCAGGGGTTGAACATGCCAATGTCACCCGTTTAATCTGTACTGGTGCCGTTGGTTGTGACGATATTTTGATCATGGACGATTCTTTTCTCTCAATTTGCCCCTTAAACAGACAAGTAGTCACACGACTGCTTTCGACTTGAAGATGGAAGAATAATTACTCCTCGGCATTTCTTTGCAAGCCATGGCCATCAGAGCACGTAATACCTGAGCCCCTCCTGGTTGTCTCTCACATCCCACCCCGACCAGGTTGTCATCGTGACGGAAGCGTGGGGTTTCCCAGTCGCACACGTGGGAGAGAGCCCATGAGGGATAAATTGCATGCTTTATTACTTTACCTTCCTGTTCCTCTACAGTATGGGCCACTGGGGGACAATGCTGAAATCCTATGATGATTGGAACAAGTAGAGAAGTAACGAAACCAATGGTTGGACTCATCGGGGCCCAACGCATTGACGACGGAAAACTCAAAACTGCCTGTCACACACTGTCACATCATGGAGAGAGCCGAACTTGTCCTTGAATTGCCTCTTTGGTATCAACCATGATCCTTGTCGTCTCGACGCGAAGCATGAAGAGTGCCTACTTCGGAGGGCCCGTCGCCATGCGAGATCCGACCTTGGATAATGCTTTGAGCCTTGACTTGACTCACTTGCTTTCGCCTCATAATTATTCATACATTACGCTAATTGTCTGCCGTCTCTTTAGTACGAAACCTCACCATGGCAGCCAAGAATAGCTTCCAGGGAGGGGGGGGACCCTTTGTCAATCACAATGTCGCCATCGACGCTTTCACGTAATGGAAAAGGACTAAAACACCATATATTTAAAAACAGTTAATGAATAAATGAATAAAATATCGGGCCTAATTTAGATTTTATTCTCGAAAATTTTGATATTTAGTCTATGTGGAACCGTGTGATGTCGTGAAGCCCATGATCCCATATGAAGAAAATATTTTTATGAGTACACGCGGTGACGGCAAGGTGAACCAACAGGCCTGGAGATTACGGACTGGAAGCGTCTCAGTTGCCAGGCGGCGATGAGCGCCGGAACGAACAAGCGAAGGGTGGGCCGGGAACAAGGCGCAACTCGCTTGGATTTTATGATGGTAAATTGACACAAAAGATCCTCAGATTTTTTAAGATAAAGGAAACATGGATGGAGTAATTCTAGGGATTTTTGTCCTGGGGGGAAGGACCGTGATCTGTTCCAAGGTACGGAGCAGATTCTACGCAGATGCAGCGGGTGGGCATCAGGTGATGTGATCAGGGGCAGGTAGGTATTGTTTCGAGCCGGTCCCTTGAGTTGGCCGCCTTGCAATTTGCTATCGTCGACTTCTGTGCCGAGTACTGTACCAGCGGGCTGGTATCAAGCAGATACCGATAGCCAAGGGGTTATGTATCTGTGTATCTGTGTATCTGAGCTAATACCGGTATGCCTATCTACTGTACTCCGGACAGTATTTGGAGATTGGTGAGATTGGGAAGTCAAGGTTACGGCATGTCAAAACAAGCATCTCCGGGCGGCGGCGCTGGGGGGGGGGGGGGGACGGGAGGGTTGCTTATCAGCACATAGGCAGGGCTGAAGAAGGAATCTAGAGACGCGAAGGCTCCCGAGCTGAATCAATGTTTAACCCACAAAGGCAATTCGATTGCCCACGCGTTTGAACCCCATGTTAGTTACCGTCTTCCCGTCATTTCCCTTTGCCGCCACCATCTTCAGCAAAAAGTATGCCACCCACGTTTTCGACACCCCACGTCGCGAGATCTCTGAGTAACGCATGTTTGGGGTAATCCATCCACCTGTTTTTGGGTATTACTTCATCCACGTAAGAGGGTAAGATAGGAAGCCTCTACGTAATGATTGTGAATAGTTACCCGTGTTGATATCAGGGTCTCGCATGCACACACCCCCTTGATACGCCGCACAACAACGTCAAATTATGAGACGTTTTCGCAATCGCAATCGGTGAAGCAAAGCGGAGACTCTAGTCCGTAAGAAACAAGAAGGATGGGGTGCCTTTTTTTTTTTTTTGCTTTTGTTTTTCTTCGTCCAGATCGGAGTTGGTGGACTGACTACTGTGTAAGTCCCCCGATCTCTCTGTGAGGCACGTGGAGAGTCGTGAGGCTATCCTTACAGCCTTCACCGATATCGACTCCTGTGTACAGAATTCGTGCTCGCACTACATTTCGCATGCTTGCAGATGAATTGTCATGTTAGCCGCGCTTTCCACCCATCAACTTTTGTTTGTCGTGTTGTAGTCTCGCATTTAAGCGTTGTTGTCTCTCTCCTCGCCGTCGTTCGTCGCTCCCTAAGTGCCACCGGCTAACGTGGGCAACAACAAAAAAAAAAAAAAAAGGGAGCCCTCCATCACGCGCGCGAACAGCTAGCTAGCTAGCAACCAAGCGTAGGTCGACAAAAGAGCTATTCCGCAAACACTTGAGTGTTGAAAAATGCCTAAAGTCAGTGTGAGAGCAGCGTATATAGCTCAAGTAGCCATGACCTGCACCAATGCCATGCCCATTGGGTCCAGTTTCTGTGAGTTCCTTTTTTTTCTCCGAATGTCTCGTCGCGGGGGTCAGTGCAAGTTCTCGTAGTGAGTTAGTTGTAGAAGAAACGCGTGGGGGAAGAGACAACTGCCATCGGCGAACAAAAACACGATGGAGAAAAAAACAAATAATACAACTCACACATACAGACACACAGACACACAAGACACACCTCTTATGCACATTCATCACGCATACATGTCTTGGCCAATTTGTCCGCCCCTTGTCTCGCGCAACCCGCAGTAGCGTAGAAAGACACAGTTCGCTGGACATGGGGTTGCTTCAGCTGGAGTCGACAATGAAAGAGCTTTAGAGTTTTGCGGCACCACCCAACGAGAGCCGCAAGATCTAATAACACGGAACAACAACGATGATTCAAGATGCTGCCCGTGGAATACGGAAAGCGGTTAGTGTTGAAGGAATGAAGGAGGGTGTGAAGTGTAAAGGGGAAGAAGAGGTGATGAACTGGCAAGGCACAGGCACAGCATGGCATGGGATAGACTACAAAGTACATGCAGTATAATCCAATCAAATGCAAAATCTGCCTACTGTAGCAGAAGCGGCGCGGTAATCGATAGGAAACCCCCAAGTGATGCCATGTGTGCCAGGAGATGCAACGGTACTGGTACCGTACCTACATGTGCATACAAGCAATACTCGACCGTTAATCCTTGGGGATCAGATCAGACTCATTAACTAAGTTATATTTTCCATATGGAAGGCGTTATAGCGAGGAGTCCGACAATTGACAGGCCCATGAATCCTTTCGCATACTCTCACCGGCTCGAAAGCGCCCGTCATGCAGGCAAGCCTCGTCGTGGTGGTGAAAGGACGACATAGGCTCCTCAACCGAATAAACTCATCATATCATGTCTCCCTACGCCACATGACTGGAGTGTAGCATCGACTGCAACCACCTCACACACTAAAATCACACACAAAACCTACTAAACAAATCGCAAGTCCTGAGGCCCGCTGCAAACTCCCCGGCCGGCGATAATCTCTCCTATTCTACCAGCCAAGCTCCCAACGTGACAGTGGAGAGCAGGGATAGTGGGAGGGGTCAAGAGGCACGAGATGCCGCCACGCCTTGACGATCCATAACCAATCCACCGGCGCCGGTGCTTAGTAGCGTCCCAGGCACTCCGTATTTCTCCATCGCGCGGCCGCCTTAGCTTGTTGTAAACGATATCATCGCTCGGAAGGTTTTTTTTGTTTTTTTTTTTAGTTTGCCAATCTTGCTTTTTGCATGATTTATATTTTGTTTTGTTTTTTAGCTTCTGTCGCCAATGCAACGGTGCGGCGGGCTGCCGCTAAGAAGTGTTGTTCAGTGCGGGAGCGGGAGAGCGTTGCGGGCCGAGCGTCTAGCAGCCACGACAACGAACGAACCAACGGTTCAGAAGGAGTAGCGTCACTGGAATGGGGTTCTGACTCGAAGCCTGCCGGTAGATGAGGCGTTGAATGATTGTGGCAGCCCCGGATGGCTGGCTTGGGGGTGTGTTTTCTCCTCAGCTGAAAGTAGGTATTGTTCTCTCGCCCACTCTTTTACAGTCGTCATTGGGATCCATCTCCTCCCCCCACGCAAGACCAGCGCAACTGGACGTTAAGTTATCATGTGCCCAGACGAAGACAGCTTTCTCGTTGATAATGGTGAATAATTTTCCTACGCCTAACAGTATGCATGTATGCTGGGTGTGTAAAGTAACAAAATGAGCAAGAACTACAAGTTCAGAATCCCGAAAGTCCCATAGTCCCATTCCGCATTTCCATCTTATATGTAATGTTTCGCCATGATGCGTGTGGCATAAAAAGAAGAATAAAACGCCTTGCCAAGAGGTGTACAAGAGAGAACATGAAACCCATTTCCAATACATGCCATGATTTCCCTTTGATTAGCCCGCAAGTATGCCCATATCCCTTTCCCATGCACCATTGTTAAAACAGTAAATAAATAAAAAGCTCTTCTCCTAACATACTTGTCTTCGGTCTCCCCCCACGTCGGGGGCTCGATTGGTCCAAAACCTGGACATCGGGATCACCATGCCTTAGTTCGGCCAGTGTCGGTGGCCGTCATCCCACGGGGATTTTGAACGACAACCCACGAGGCTGATGTGGCGTCTCCAGTGTCGGTCCCCGAAGGGGGCTTGCAAATGAGGGTGTCATGGGTGACGAGGCTTGAGTTTCGTCATGCCTCAGTTCAATTGCAAGCCCGAGCCATTATTTTTGTCCCATGAATTCGAGCCCCCTGTGGTTGACCTTGGCGGGAGCAAATAAGAAAGCTGGTAAGTTGTGAGAGGTAGGTTTGCACCCCATCGAGAGCCGAAGTCTTTTCCAGCCCAAACAAAACAAAAAAACATAAACCAATAAACACCTCCCCAAAAAAAAAAAAAAAAAAAAGTCCCTTCCCAACACACCTTTCAATGAAAGTGCTTTGAATTTTTAAGCTGTCCGTTATATCCGTGTTTTTCCTTTTTTTTTTTAAGCTGTCCATTTTTCTCTTATTCTTTTCCGGTTTCGGGTGTTATGTTTTGTTGAAGAAATGTTGTTCATAGTCCGTCGAAATCTCACCCTCCATACCGTCAGTCCTAGGTGGGGCCAACCACTGAGAAGACTGCATATGCACGCCGGTACAGCCGAAGGAGGGGTGGGAATTGTGGAGAGACAGAGAATGAGAGCGAGAGAGCGAGAGAGCGAGAGAGAGAGAGAGAGAGAGAGAGAGAGAGAGAGGGAGAGGGCGAGATGAAGAGGAAATAAGAAGAAAAAAAGGCATCATGCCTTTTCTTTATCTCTCATTTTTTCTCCTTCTTCTTATGGTGTAGAAAGTCGCCCGAGTTGCGAAACCATCTGGTGATGTCGGAAATGTGGGGTTCCGGATCGAATGTTGTCTAAGCCGAACCCGTTGGGTATCAAATAATCGCAGATTCAGACGGTATTGGGCTTTCGAAATGTTGTTGTCGAATCTGCAGCACCACCAATTCGTTCCTTATTGCGCCGAAAGCTGCTGAGGACTATAAGACATGCGGGATTCGGGGCGCTGGATGAGTTTGGCCCAAGGGTGATTGCTTGGTTGCTGTCGTTCGCGACAAGCGGCTGTTACTGGTCAGTAAAAAAATCCTAGAGGCGCGCCATCAAGGCCTGCTTGGCTGTGAATTGAGTCCTTAGTAAGGCTAGGACATACCGCAAATATCATCACCCCTGAAGAGAACTGTTAGTCACGAGTCATACATGTGCACATTCTAGCGTATTTTGGAATGTGGAACATGGAGAAAAGGAAGTTGGAAAATACTCACCAGTATTGTTTGCTGACAATTGTGGGAGGGCATCGTCGTTCAGTCTCAATGTACTTGGGGCACCATGATTCTACCAAGTGGTAGTGGTGCTGGCAGCTGAGTTCCTTCTACAATGAGTAGTCATGTTAGTCACGGTGCATCATATCCCCGGCATCATGTCGAGTCCGGTGTTGGTGCATGTCCAATGGCACGGTCCAACTCACATAGATGTAGTTGCACATGTTGTAAAAAGAGGGAAAGATAGTCGAGAAGGATCAAGCCGGTAGGAATGGCTGGACTTGTGCAAAAGAGGTGGAAGCTGACGTGCGTGGAGTGAAGTGCTGGAAGGTGAGTGGTGATATATGTAACCCACTATGGATGGAGACGATCAGGTAATGGGGGAAAGCATCCAAGGCAAAGATGTTCTGTAAATACCACGGCAACAATAACGAAATGTCAAGCGTCAGCACTGCTGGGGAGGTCGAGGCGTATTTAAGAATGAACAAGAGATGAATCTCAGTACAATAGTAGTCATTGAATCTAAAGAGGGTGTGAGAGGGGCTGCCGAGTGCCTAGTCTGGGTCCGTGGTTGTTTATTAAGGACAAAGGCATCCAAGACCGGCGAAGGTCCCCTCCTCCTCGTCGCTCTACAAACCCCTGTCGACCAGTCCACTTGCCAGTCCCTCAGCGCTCAAGCCAGGGAGGGCCTAACAAGCTCAGAGATACAGTCAAGCGTCAGCACTGTACATAGTACGGAGTACGAGACGCCCCCCAGAGGGCGGGTGGTCATTGACGGGGGACTACTTTTGACAAGGGGGCGTGGAAGGGGGGGGTGTCGAAACTTTTTCTCTGAACAGGGGTCTAGGGTTGAGGCGTATGACTCAGTACAACAATACTCCATAACGATGACATGCAGTTGGCCGAGTATGCATTTTGTGAAATGGATACTTGTTAGCTAAAGCGGGTAGCCATCGTCTGCGTGTGTGCGTCCAATTTTCTCTCTTGGCCCCAGCGACTGACGGACAAGGCGCTTGTGAGAGCACACAGGCCATCCTACGAGCCTCGCAACCTTCGGCGTCGGCGAACAGAGGAAGAGAAATCGATCCATTTGGTCCGTCCGGAGTTTGGTTACAAACCAAATAACAAATCATTGATTTATTAATGGAGAACGGGTCCATGACTCGCCAAAATAGAGAGTCAGTTGGATGGACGCCATAATGAGACATAGGGAAAAGACGGGCGTTTAATTTTTTTTAAATTTTTTTTTTTAATTGTACATTTAGATGGTGGATGAGTTTT
Organism: Mariannaea elegans; assembly: GCA_930272665.1. Taxonomy (NCBI): domain Eukaryota; kingdom Fungi; phylum Ascomycota; class Sordariomycetes; order Hypocreales; family Nectriaceae; genus Mariannaea; species Mariannaea elegans. Next base: position 659,294 of record CAKNEU010000009.1, on the reverse strand, counting down.
ATTAGTCAAAGGGGACCCCAAGGCACACACAATCACACGCATGATACACAGAAGGGTGATGAGCACAAGCGGCAGATGTGATGGCTAGGGGACGGAGGGATGGATGGATGGATGGATGGATGAATGGATACCGCCAGGACTCAGTACGACTGGCCTTAGAGTTTGCGCAACGGGCAAAAGCAGCGAAAAAACAAAACAAAGGATTGGATGTAGTGTCGTGTGTTCCCGCTCTACCGCGACGGGCTGAGCCGTGACAGGTCAAAGAGGGGGACAGAAGACGGCCTCTAACTCTGACAGTTGGGGATGGTGGTGGAGGCGTGACACAGTTCTTTTTTTGGCTGTGACCGAAAGACGAGCCTCGAGCGACTGTGTGTGTGGTATCAGGTACCGCAGAAGCACAGGTACGAGGCTCGAGTTCAAGCTGCTGTGGTTCCAGTGTGCTACCAGAAAAGCGAAGTTATTGCGCCTTGACTGTTATGCTCATGCTCATGTTCATGTTCATGTTCATGTTCATGTTCATGCTCATCCTCGTGCTCGTGCTCGTGCTCATGCCAGTGCTCATGCTCATGCCAAAGCAGAACTGCTCTAAGAAAGACTCACTGCGCATCGGTATCCATATCCATGACGATGTAGCATGAGAACCCTGACGGCCAACCTGCGTACGGTCCACCCCTCATTATCCAAAACAGACCTCGGGCCATATCCCCACCATCGGTATTCGGAGTCCAGCATATCCTCAGTTCGAACACTCGACTCAATGTCGGGAAACAGGGCACCCATAAGCACAACACCACTTCTCCTCCGCCCAATGGCTCCTTTGTGCCAGTCACCCTCATTAACCGTCAAAAAGCATCACCCGACTAACGGCCCGTCGGGCACGTGGGACCGCAGCTTTCGTTAACGGTCCTCTTCACCGAAGCCCCTCTTTGGATCGACACGGTGAACTTCCTTGATAGGCATACAGTAATACAGACCTGATCGAGACTCAGGCCTTGTACCGTAAAACTTGGATGGGGTGTTCCGACGAGATGGGATTAAACGCTTGATCTCTACCTTTCGAGACCGCCGCCCCCGTGTTTGCTTAAGATGCTACCTTGGACAATTCGCCTCCCGACCTGGAGAGAGAATCTCCTTCATTCATGACAGTTCGCTTAGGATTCATTTCCCGCTAAAATGGATCTCCGTCCTTTGCAAGATGGCGCATAAAGGTGAAAAAATTTTCTGTCTGTCTCTCTTTTGTTCTCGGATCCTGCAACACCGGCGTTGCCGCTTGGATCATTTATGACTTTCTCCCCTAGTGCTGCTAAATAAAACAATGCATGCTGGGGCGCGTCAATCACTTTTTTGAGCTGACTCTCAGACCCTCCTCTGGCCCATCTCAGCCCTCCCGTGCCTGGATGCCACGCACTGCGTCTGCACACTTCACTTGCATCTAGTACCTACGTGTGCTGTATGTATGTAGGTACTGTATATTAAACGCGCAGCCTTTCCCTTTGCAGCGACCGTTTCCCAGTGGCCAATTGGTTCTGCGGGGTGAAATGGAGGGCGCGATTGACCCACTGGACGGTTCTAAGGACGCTGAGAACGAGTTGGGCTTTGCATCTGTGACTTGCTTGTACCCCGTATGGCTCGAGTGTCTGCCAGTGACGCCATCTTCATAACGTCCATGCTACCGTAATAGTTGCTACTTACGTTATAACTGTGCCCCCAGCCCTGTACTGCAGTCTGTCCCAGCCGCGGCCCGCCCCAGAACGCCCAATTACCGCGAGCAATGAGGAATCATTCATGTGGAGTGAAATGGAAATGGGCACATAATTCCTGCCGGGCGTCATCAAGATTCTCCAGTCAGAACCTTTGCCCAAGATCCATCACGGGCATCAAAGCATCGGCAAAGCTACTCGAGAAATCACCCCATGCGTATAGTTAACCACGGCTGTTGACCAACGATTACCTACACTGAGACCCTGAAAAAATTCCTTCAGGCGCTGGTTCCCTGTCTCGGAGAACTCCACCTCACACGTGGGTGAAAAACTGCCGACAGGTCTTGAATTCTTACAGTGTTGGGGGCCCGCTGATTTAGCGAACAGTGGCCGGCATCGAGTTCTCTCTCTCAGCTCCAGCTTCAGCTTCACTGCTCCGGTATAATGTTTCTGTGTGCGTGTCGAACGGCCGACAATGAGTGTGACCTGACAGGCTGGTCGAAGCAGGAATACGTATGTAACGTCTCCTGTGCAGCACGGTGAAGAGCCCATACGACATGTCGCATTTCTTCCCTTCAACCCAAATCACCCGCTCGGTCCCACACGCACAGTATTTTGTCTATACAGTACGGTACCGCAATTACAGACCACGTCGCTTGCCCAATGCAGGAACCGGTGAAGATGCGTCGACATGGCCTGGACGCCTTTGACCCGGGTCCGCCTGCGGGACTACATTCCCACCAATGAGTGGGCTGTGTCGCCCGGTCCCAGACATGTTCAGTCAATACGTCCAAATCGGGCCTTGTCTTGGTGTTTGCGGCAAAGACGCCGCTCTCCTCGCTCTCAGCCTGTATGTTGAGCCTCGTTGTTACGATACGTATTCATCATTAAGTTACCCACAGGAAGCCGACTAGAAAGAAGCTAGAGGCTTAACTCGCCGTCGAGGGTGTGCTTCTGGAATAAATTAATCCACCCCTTCCCTTCCTTCCACTCCATCCCCACAACCTGACTGACTCTTCGGTCTTGCGCCAGTCATTCGCATCATTCGCACCCCTACCTCACCGCCACCCAATCAGCCCTGTAAATCCCGAAAACGTCCAGTGGCTCAGAGGCACTGGTGTTGTCGACAGGTTTTGCGGGTTGTGGAATGGTCCCAAACCCGGAGCCCGCTACCCAGCCTACCGTGACCAGTTTCGCCCGGGTGATTGGAGAGCAGCAGTCGACAGAGAGATTGAGCTGCCCTTTTTAACCATTCCTTCGTGCACTAAAGCAATCTCTGCGGCTTCAACCGGGTCCATTGTGGCTGCCCTTGGCTGCTCTTGGCTGCTCCTAGAGGAATTGGATGCAGTTTTTGGGCTTGGGGCTTATTCGAGTTCCCTCTTCTAGAAGCTAGGTTGGTTGACAATGATAAGCAATCACCGATCAAACGCGCCTACTGTACTGTACGCATGTACGTAGCTACCGTATGTATCTTTTGGCTGCTACAACACCATGCTCCTCCTATCATGACACCTTTGCCCTCCAAAAGGCCTTGAGCGACGGGTGGCCCGAATGACCGATTCCATGCCACCAAGGGTCACCTCATCATACAAGACCCAAGCTTGACCCGCACCTTGGAGCACATCACCACCAATCATCGGCGTCCCAGTTTCGTGTCCTGGCGTTCCCAGCACGAGGGCTCGGGCCTCGGGATGTTCTGCTTCTGGCACGATGGGGCCCTGGCTGATCCCTTCCACTCTGACTTTTGATCCTTTGGACCCTCTGCAAAACGTCCATTTCAACCCTGGTCTTAAGCCAATCTATCATTTATCAGAACGGCGTCGCCCAGGTGAAGGACTCAAAACATCGCTTCCCAGCACCCACACAAGCTGTTGCCACCCACCCTTTTGATAACTAAGTTATGTTATCTTGGGGCACACACGTCTTCAAAGCTGCACACCTGCCGAGTGTGGCATACAAATGGCCCAGGTACACCCCAGCACCAAAGTTGACTCTGCAGAGAGCTTGTGGAGCCATGGCCACGCTGTAGCTGTCGGCAGACGCTGGATGGATTTGTATTCGCACTCTTTGCTCCGTAATCTTTGTGGCTTGCAAAGAGCGTGCATGTGCAGCCTGCAAACCTCACTGGCGGCAACGACTTTCTGCTTTGGAACTATTGATATTTTTCTGTGCCTATGGTACGCCTGCTGTCAGATTTGAAGTCTGATGAGCTGGAACACGGCATGTTGGCAGACCCGTCTCGTACATGCGTACCGGAACATTACTGTGCCATACTGGAGCTTCGCCTCGGAAGGTTTAAGCAGGTATCGTTGGCTGTGTAGGAAATCCACCGACCCACGAACAAGGATGTGGTGGAAGCTCATTAGAAAGTTGCTTTTTCCCAGGCTTTCGCGAAATCCACGATGGAGGCCATTCCGATCCTACTTCCGCTCACGGGCGGCGACAGATACTAGTCTCTCTGAGACCGCCACAAAGTCAGGGTAGGCGAAAGGGTAAACGGGTCGGCCCTTGCAATCCCATGTTCATGAACTAAAATGCACCGGGAAACTGGGTTGCGGGTTGAAGGAGGAAACAAGTGAGAAAACAAGACTGACTTGTAAACGGGAAAGGTAGACCGGGTTAACCGGTTCACACGAGTCGGCGGATTGTGACGTTATACCCTATACTCGTTAGCCCGACATTTTGTGAAGCCGCGATGCCATCACCGCCGGCAACTTTGTGAAGTTTTATTGCATGGCTTCTCCATCTGCCCGCATGTTTTCTTCCTGACGGTATAGAAGCTGTTACTTGGCGAACGTTTACAGTACCGTGCTGTACACACAAAGCGGATACTAAGCTGAGCTAGTTGACGCAGACCGCTCTTTGACAGCTGTAGTGTGGCTACCTGAAGCATACGTCGCGCAGGTTGAAAACACAAAAAAGGTGCAATTCACGCAAGTCATCGGCGGCCGCATGCGCGTCCCACCTGGGCATCGTACCCCAGACTTCAGAGTTTTCATTTTTTGGTTGCCCGATAAGTAGGCTACGTATTTTGTTATTCTCTCTTCTCTCGTCGCTGATCAAGGCCGCATATTGAGAAAAGTGCCGCTGCAAGCGCGGGCGGTAGGTAAGTTAGGTTGGGAGGGAGGGAGAGAATAGAAAGCGCAGGGCAGGCGTTCGGTTTCCGCTCGGGTTACATCATGAGATCCGACAGCTTCAGGCTTTTCCCTCCACATACCTAACCTTGCAGCTTCACGAGTAACGGATTGTGCGCGTCGAGGCACAGCAGATATGTTGGTTGATGAAATTCTGCATTGGGCGTTGTTGGCATCGGTAGTTTGCTATGTGCCGGCTTGACCAAGGCGCGATTATCGTCACCGTCAGCTACACGGTCCTGGTGCTCCGTCACACTCACCACACCACTGTCACCACCCAATGGGTTGACCATCGCCCCTCTCGCCAACCGTTAGCTCAGTCCCGTCGCCACGTCCCATGCCAAACCAGGCCAACGGTTCGACATGAAGCGCGGGGATTCACCCTAAACCTTGATACGCCTATTCAACGCCATGGTTCGATTTGCTACTCTCGGAGACACCAGGGCTCGAGATTTGTTAGAGCTGACAAGAACTCCTCGGCGAAGACGGCGGCCTGGGACGTGTCCTAAACGAACCCCAATTTAGCCATAGTGTAAACTTGGGCTGGAGCTGGTCCTGGCGGAAAGGCGTGTTTTGGATCGACACAGCATCAAAGGCTCCTAGCTATTCTCAGGGGTGTTCGTTCCCAGGTCCAGAGTCCTGGGTCCTCCGGGACGAATTAGCCTGGCGGCTGGACCCAACGGCCAGGACTCCAAGAGCGAGATATGACGCGTCAAGCGCAACGCTAATAAATGGCTTCCTGGTTGATAAGAGAGTCTACTCCGTAGTTTCATCCCCAACGCTGACTTCAGACATTGTAGGATGAGGAGCCTCCTCGAGATATATCGGGGCCACTTCGCGCGGTCATTGGTTTCCGAAGGCAATCTGTCTCCCAATTCAGCCGATCGAGGTTAAATACCCTTTACCCAGGGACGACGTGTTGGGCCCACGGCGACTCTTGAAGTGGCGGCCGAGAGCCCCCTGGCTCTGCCCTTGCTTATGAGCCGTATCTCGGAAGTCAGGATTCGCGGAACCAGCCAGCTGGAAATGGCGAGACTTTAGGCGGCTACATTAACTAGCTCCTAGGCGAGGAATTCGTAAGGTTAATTCCCTCCTCTCGCCAATGAGCCTAGCGTTGCTGGGGATCTTTCTTGCAAGGGGACCTGGCCCTTGTGAAGGAAAATGACCACCACGCCCTCGTGGTCTTTGCTCTTCTCTCTCCCTGTCCGAAATCGCATAAACATACGACCGTTCGCGTGTAAGGAGTCTTGTGTAACAACGGGAAAACAATTATCATGTGGTTTGGATTGAGTTTGATCTGCTTTTGGAGATGAGGAGTAACGCACTCCTGTATGCTCTGTTCGGATTAGCCCTTGGTTGGGCATCAACTCCAACATTAGGCATCTCGGCATATCTAAATTCCCTCCCTTGCAGAAGTGCTGCATCCAACTGTACACGGCTCGATGCCGAGCCTCGGCCAACCTTGACATCTACCGAAATGCGAGCAGCTTGCGTTTCAACGCCTCACGATTCCGTCACGTCGGGAGCGACGACCCCAGCCTATATGTTAATAATACTACCGGTATTATGCGTCAAACGGGCTGGTGATTTTGTTTTGTTTTGTTTTGTTTCGGAACCTCAACGATACGGCTACTCTGGTCGTCTCTCTCCCTCTTCGTAGTTGTCACCCGATAAGCTCACGTGAGAGCGAGTGTCGGTGGGTTTGTGCAGAACTTGATACTCCCAGGACATCGGAAAGGCGCATTATTCCATGTCTTTGCGACATGGACGGCGACAAACTTCTGAACTTCAACTCCAGGGTGGTAATTGTTCCACCACAGCTACAGCTGGTCAGCCACGATTCACAGTCGACCTTAGTCTGGACTTACACAATGCTGGTTCCTGTCGCCATAGCAATGATTGTTCTTTGCCCCAAACGCAGCTGGGTTCCGGAACGCCGTCATAAAAGTGTCGTATGTGTCGACAAACTTGTAGTTCACATCCTTGTGTCGTTTGCCAAACGCCTGTGCTTCTTGTTTAATATGCCCGTTGACATTCGAATTGGCGGCAACGCGCATTTTGAACAGGTCGGTCTTGGGATAGTAAAACCTCGGAAGTATGTATGTGGCTATGATCGTTAGCATATGTAATATACACTTGTCGTGATTGACAAGACTCACGGGCGAAGCTCATTATTATAAAGTTCCTAACACCAGCGTTATACAGCCTGTCACATTGGTGGATTATGTTGGCCGCTAATCTGGTATGGAGGTCTGGGTCATTAAGATTCTCTTTGAATAACAAGTCGTTTGCCCCTATCCAGATTGCTGCATAGCTGTTGTGTGAGTTCCAAGACGCCAATCTGGGTTTCCGGCCGACAGTGGCCAAGAATGAATCTGTTTGCTGGGTCAAGTCCAACGTCTGCGAATCGGTATGGCTAACCAGCGCCTTGTTAGTGACGGCGCCTGACTGGGAGAAATTGTATAGCCAGACAGAGGGGGCTTTCATCTTGAGCGTCAAGAAGCCAACCCAGTTTAATCCTCCGCTGGAGGTATTATAAGGTGTGGCAACTCCCATTGGGCGACCTTCCGTTGGCCAGTTCTCGGTGGGATTCCATCCTGTTCTGGTGTACGAGTCACCGCTATAATCATGAGCTTGGCCGACTTTGTGCATGCTGGGTTTCTTACAAGGTGAAGAAATAAGATCTACCTTGTGTCTGCTCGTCTACCGCAGAGCTCGACACGGTAGTAAGGACGGAAAATATCGTGATAATAATGGGGAACTTCATATCGAAAATTTGACTTACTGATCTGTGACTGAGTGTCTGGGAATTGCGACTGATCATATCCTCATATACTCTCATTTCCTAATGGCAACATCCCTCAACCTTGTGGACACGTACATGATGACTCGGAAGAGCGGCATTGAATTAGATCTTGAACGTTTCGTTATCAAGGCTTCTTCAGCGCTTTCTTCCTTCATTGGATTGGTGGCGTATGCCGAAGCCCACTTGCCCACAGCCTTTTCCCTCGTGTTTACAGAATGAAAGGAATGAGTCTGAATGTGGACTATGCAAGCATAAAATGAGGAGTAGAGCCACTCGTATCAGATGCTCTATCAGAGAAACCCCCCTTGCTTGGTGTTAGTTCATTCAACGGTCTCACTACTGCCAGGAAGAATTCAGGATAGCCAACGGACAATCAAATTTCAACCTAACCATCAACCCCAAGATCTAAGACATAGCGTGGGCTATAGCCTCGCAGATCTTAAGACGCTGCCGAACCAAATGTGAAACCATCAATTTCGCACTAACACCATCAAGAGTCCAAGAGTGCCTCGATCTCGCTCCGTAACTCCACTAGATGCTTGGATAATTCCTCCTCTCTCTCCTTAAAGGCTTGGAATGATATGTCTACTACTCCGGAAAACATGGAGGTGGAGCCGGCGGGAGCTCGGGACCACCGGCTTGTGGATCGCCGCAATCGTGACAAGAATTCCTCCGCCAGTTGGACTGTCAGAGACATTTGTAGAAAGGGAGACGACTGCACGGCAAAGGAGCCAACGGTCACGTCGGGTAGCCTCCAGAATCGAAACTTGGTGTTGGTGTTGGTCTGCCTTAGCTCCGCGTGGACGAGCGAAAACACCTTTTGATACATGTCTAATAAGCGCATGTATATGGATAAGATGAACATGGAATTGCCGGGATCTGAAGGGTCAATTGTCTCAGACGGCTCAGGAGGTGATTGTTCAAGTATGTCGGCCACACGCCTTGTCAACTTGAACACTTCATCAATCGGAAACCCAGCCACTTTGAACCTCTCGTCAGTTGGTCTCCCGAGAAAAGGCCCATTACATGCCGTCTCCTGCGACGGCAGAGCCGACGAGAGGTCTAACAGCCGGGCGTTTATGTCCGCCAACTGAGCCATCCAGTGAATCAGGGGCGCGTCTCGAATCAGAGGCGTGGTCCGCTCGATGTGGTTGGCAAGATGAATCTGCCTGGGGCGTTGCTTCGTCCTCTGGCGGGAGCGCTTGTCAGAGCTGCTGTGTTCAGGTACACAACCTCCCAGCAAGGGTTCTTGGAGCACCACACCTTGAGAGGATGCGTCGCCTGGTGGCGGCAGAGGGCCTGGTGGAACTGAGGGATATGTGTCGGACGAAACAAGCCGTGGATCCCACGAGTCGGTGAAGGTACTGGAAGGTTGAAGAGGAGGGTGCTGCTGCTGCGGAGGATGATGGACCTGATCAACACAGCCAGGGACTCCGGCATGGGATAAATACTCGGACTGGCTGGAAGAAAATAACCCAAGCGGGTCAAAGTTGAAGCTGAAGTTGCCGATTTCTAGGACCGGATCGGGTGTGACGGCGAGATGGTTCCCAGACGTCAAGCCGCTTGTATGGGGAACTATTGGCACTGCTTCGGCAAACAAGGTGAGTCGGTGATCAATACACTTTCAAGACAGGGCACGTACCCGTGTCGGGTGAGACAAGGTTAGGATCGCTATCCGTTCGCCGTCGCTTGGGAGAGCGGCATCCCCTGGGGGCGGAATCAGACTCGAGTTGATGTTGGCTACGCTGCGGTAGAGGCTGTTGTTGCTGCTGCTGGGTATTCTTCTTGTACCGGAGTGAAGGACTCGACTTGCACTCGGTCTTGAGACGGAGACACCGTTCGCACGGCTTGTCCTTGTCACGCTTGCAACTGAGCTTTTGAGCGTGGCAGCGATCACATGCCTTGCGGATGGCGGTTTCGGCCATGGTCATGACCGTCGGTTCGGGGAAGGGCAGCAAGGAACGGGAGACATGAGTGAAGGTTTAAGAAGACTTGTCGCTGAATAGGTAAAGAAAGGCTTCCCGATTCTCGTGTGGCTAGAAGAGTCATTCGCGAACCCTGAGACAACTTGATGTAAAGGCTGTCGTTTGTAGGCGAGAGGAAGTTCTATATCGAGTTAGGAAGAGATCATAGTAGTAACGATTCTGCAGGCTCTTGTGTTATAGCTAGGGATCTTGCATTTGTGGTAAGACAGGAACCACAGGTTCTGCTTGAATATCGCGGAGCGAAGTTGACCTGCAAGGCCTCGCCTAAGGAGCTTTTGTGCTGCAGCCATCCTTGTGAGGCGGTTCCGATACCGTCAGTACCATGTGAGACGGAGAAGGACCCAGTCCAATGGATCGGCGTCGATATGACGAGATGTGTTTGCGATTCGTTGAGACGGCTTCTATCTAGGCAGGACGCTTAATAAGATTTTACGAGCGGAATTCTAATTCACGGACTAGGGCATTCCTATGTTTTCCAACATGTTATAGTATTAATACGCGGTGGAACCCAACAATTCTCAGCTACCCAGGCTCAACATCGGTGCGAGAAGTTGAACTCAAGGTGTTGTGTTACCACATAAAGCAGCTTTGAGTCCGCCCAGTGATAAAACGAATCTGATGGGCTGAAGGACCTAGCCAACTGAGACATGGCCGCTCATTGTCATTCTCACCGCAGTTTGGATGGGAATTCGGATGTTTTTGCGGCATTCCGCATGATGGGATCATTTATACCACTCAGTCGTTCACTTCGTTAGGGACCACCGAATCAACATTGTATCATCTTCCCACTGTGGACTTTGGATTAATTTCAGAGAAATGTGATGGAATTCCTCATCTTTCGCCGACAGACAGGCAGCCACGTTAGATATCTGAGCTACATCCCGCTCATAGTAATGTCTCATTCTAATTCTGTTTCTCGATGTAATTACCTTATTTAACATGTGCAGGCCATGCGAAGTGGGCGAGCACGAATCTGGGGGTGCCGTCTTTAATAAGCGAGAGGCACCGAGACATGCATGGCAACGCCGTTTATGGTTCCAGCTCGGCACTATAGCCGCCTCTTACAAGCCCATTGTTGGCATTTTCACCATTCATAAGCAGCCCTAGACCTCTATAGCAGCGCTATGCAACAACTTTTATAACTCTATCGAAGCATTTTGGTATCTAAGATAGGCTTGATTCTAAGCTCGGATGCACTCGTACAAAGACCAAGCAATAGTTCTAACGATGCTAAAACGCCCCAAAACGCGATGCAAACGGCCTTGCAGGATATATATATACACAAACACAGTAATTTAAGTGTCTTCATTGGGACTCATCCCCCCCCCAAACAATACTTTTTCTATCTTCTCGTTCCTCTTAGACATCTCCAGTTTTGAACAGCTCCAGGTGCTGGCGCTCCAGAGCAACGCCTTGGCTCTCAAGCCACGACCGCACTTGAATCATCCATTCCTCAGGCCCGCAGACATAGTACTCGGCCGTCTTGTCGCCGAGCTGCAACAGGTTATCCTCAGCAAGCTTCTCGAGGTTGATGCGGCCAGTGAAGTCGTAGTCCTTGCCAGCGACATCACCATCGCGAAGCGACTCCAAGAAAATCTTGGCCGTCACGTTCTCGTGCTTGACCGCGGTATCCCGAACGTGGGGAGCAAAGCAGGACGAACCAGAGTGCTGAGCGCCGTGGATCCAAGTGATTGGTCGCGAAGCTGTCGCCGAGCTCAAAACGGCGTCTTGGATGGAGACGAGAGGCGTAGCGCCGACACCGGCGGAGATGAGGACAAGAGGCTTGTTGGCGGCAGAAGCGTCGGCGGGATCAACAAAGAACTCGCCGGCAGGAGGGCTGACCTCAACGACGTCGTTGACATTGTAGTTGCGGTTTAGGAGGTTGGAAATGAGGCCGTATACCTTTCCGGAAACGACGTCTTCAATGGGTGCATTCTCAATTGTGTCCTCGAGCTTCACGCTGATGCGGTAGTAGTTCTTTCCATTCTGAGGAGCCTCACTCAAACTGAACTGTCGGCTCTGGACAAGACCATCGGCGCCGGGAATGGGAACCTGGACGCTCACATACTGGCCTGGAAGGAAACCGGGCAGCTTCTTTCCGTCGACAGGCTCAAGATAGTAGCTAGTCACACGCTCATTCTCAGCCTCCTTCTTGATGATCTTGAATTGACGCCATGTCTTCCATTCGCCGGCCTGCTCGTACAGTGTAGCCTCGCGGTTGATGAAGACGTCGGCAAGTTGGCCGTAGGCGGCGGCCCACGCATCCTTGATCTCGGGAGTCAAAGCGGGGCCGAGGACCTCGCCGAAGGCCCCGACAAGGTGCTTGCCGACAATAGGGTAGTGCTCGGGCTTAATGAAGAGCGAGACGTGCTTCTGGGCGATGCGCTCCACAGCGTGCTGGAGCTTGGGGAGGTCGTCAATATACTGAGCATAGGCCAAGACGGACCGGGCCAGGGCAAGCGGCTGCTCGCCGGTCTCCTGGGCGCGGAGGGAGAAGACGTTCTTCAACTCTGGGTGGTTATGAAGCATGTTGTTGTACATGGTGGTAGTGATGGTCTTGCCATGTTGCTTGAGAACAGGCACGGTGGCCTTGACAATGGAAATCTGGGATGGTGTCAGAGGCATTGTTGAGTAGATGTTTGAGTTTGAAGTGAACTCTGTTTGTTGGTGATGATATTGAGCTACGATGATGAAGTTCTACCGCCATCATATATACCCTTCCCCGCTAGCCAGTCACGACCAATCCATTGAGCATTACGTCGCATTCGCTGGGGACGGCGACATCATGCCATGACACGAGGCGGCGATTCCCTAGCTTCGGGACTTGGGTGCATGGCGACACCGTCTCTCCTGAACGGGCCGTTGTCCAGTTTCCTGGGATGGGGTGAGGCGTTGGAGGATGCATCTCCGCGGGGATGGTAGCATTTGGCTGAGGACATGCTAAGAGCCGCGGAAATGTGTCCAGAGATGTTAAAAAAAATAAGACGATTACTATTGAATCCATGATGTCAACTGCGGAATTGAACGGCAATTGAAAATTGTGTCTGCACGTTGCGGTGTTGTAATCCAATTGCATATGCAATCATGTCTTCCCTTAATCCGTACCCCGCGATTGAGTTTCGTGGAGGGCCATCTTGTCACATCGTCGCTTCTAGACCAGGCACGGAGTACAGATAGAGATTGCCCAGGGACCACTTCTGCAGAATACTCGCCGAACCAAAGAAAAAGAAAGCCGTATTTTTTCCTAAATAAGGGAACTGGGCATAAACCCAATTCGAATCTGCGGAGAAGCGGAAATGGGACATCTGTAGTCAGCCACGATTTCCCTTTGACAAAGAATGGCCTGAGGGTTAGTCACCCTGGTCGGACCAAGCCGGGACGCTGAGGAAGAGATCGGAATTGAAGCCAAAGGCTGCTGGCTATAGTATGTAAGAACCTTCTTTTTTTCAATTTTTTTTTTTCAAGGCCACATGAATACCAGGGGCGACAGCCATTGATTGCGAGTAAGTTCGGGACGAGTCGCCAAAAGCCAATTATTCAGCATCTCCCCGGAGCCGCTTCAATTCATGCTGGGATGGATCCATATCATCGTCCGGCCGGCCGACATAGATATATTTGGGGTATGGATGAGACGGATTCAGGTGGATCATGATGATTTCAAATCGTGGAGAATGCGTTGAATGCTTCATGCTCTGGTGGAGTTAGGGGCCCACGCCTTTACGCATTCAACCTAGACTCCGAAGCCACGAAGCACCAATTAATCCACTCAAAGTACGGAAAAATACAGAGAAGGGGAGACAGTAGGTTCTTGAGTTTGTTTTGCACACAGTCACCTTCATCAAATCATCGGCCGCGTGGCCTAATGGCTAAGGCGTCAGATTTCGGTCTTCCTCCGGCTCTCTGAAGATTCCAGGTTAGTAGTCATCGTCCGTTCATTCTTCATCCAACAAGTTATACTAATAATTCAAATAGGTTCGACTCCTGGCGTGGTCGCATGTAAAATCTTTTTTTCATCATGTTTTTTTTTTATAAATATTTTTGAACTGCATTTTTTGCGTACCGATCTATGTATATATCCATCCACTACAGCTTTTTCTCAAACTTGACTTCATCTATGCCTCATGGCATGCCTTTCGACTATAATAAGGTAACTCTAAGAACTGACATAAACTTACCTCTTCAACGCTCTCAGCTATATCTAATCTCCTCTTGGTGGTTTCCCTTTGTCTTCTCCCTTCCTCCATGCCCAGTGGTTCTGCCAGTATGACTCGCCATCTGGCTGCATCAACCCATCAATCGACCGACATCCCGGGTTCCAGTGATCCTCAATATAGCCAAAGGGCCACATGGCAATGAAGAGGACCTCATCTGTAGGACATGGTTGTTCTTGCTTCCAGATCGTCCATCCGAGATCGTCAATCAGTCGTTGAACGGTGGTTCGTCCCTCCTCGACCGCTCCTTGCAACTGAGTGCTATCATTCTCATCTCTGGATCTAGAAGCTGCATACAGAAGCCCTCGAACATAAAAGAGGCCCTCGCAAACGTTTTTCATCACGGTATCGATGGATGTGAAAATTAATTGATCTTCAGCACTCCATCGCTCTTGGTACATAGTCGCCGGTCGTAGGTAATGCTTTCTACATCGGTCAATTGCATCACCAGTCCTATTGATCTCGTCTCGCGTAATTGGGGTATTGGTAATATCGTTAGGTAAGGCCGGCGCATCGTACCAAGTCGCAGTGATGGTTTCGACTTCGTCGATGAAGTAATTCGCAGTCAGTGATCCGAGACCCATCGAGGCCATCCTCTTCGCGAACCGACCAACAATGAGATCAACGATTCCCTGCCAATTGACAGTGAATCTGCGCGGCTGTCTGATTACATCCTTGAGATAGCTCTTGATATCCTTCAACTCGTCCAAGCTCGCCGACTCGAGCCGCACAAGATCCGGCCGATCCGCGTCGGAGCTGGAGATATTAATCGGGAAAAACAATGCCGAAACCATGGATGAAAAATCGATTCGGAGTCGATCGGCAGCGAGTCCGTTGTATCGCTCCCCAATAGCTCTCGCCCACATAAACGCACCCATAGTATCGTCACCAATCTTGTCCTCTGGCATCATAGTGCGTGTCATACTGATGAGGTGCAGACCGTTGGTAAAATCGCAGAAAATGACCTCAAAGCCAGCCTCTGCACGAACCACGCCGTCAAAGCCCCATTCGTCAGCAAGGACGCAAAGATCGAGGGCTCGCTCCCGTTCGCCGAGTCCGCGGTTGTTGGAGTCTGTTTTGTTTTCTCGGAGCAGGAGGTCTTGGGAGTCTAGAGTGCCCATGGTGGTCTTGCCAGCACTCATGCCGTCGATGTAAAGTAGATCTAGGTCGCGGGCTGCCTGATATGTGTGTAGATACCCTCGATAAATCTTATCATCGTCATTATCATCATGCTCGGGATCAGCTTTATGACGGCGACGCAGGTCTTGGCGTTCTTGATGCCCAAACGGCTTCTGGCCTTCCCCATGATCTGGTGGTGACTGTTTTGGATCTTCTTCATCTGGAGGCGGTTCTTTAGGGTCACCTCCCGGTTTTCCCCTCGGTGGCCTACCGAATCGCCCTTTGCGTGACCTAGCAAAGCCTTCTGCATGCTCTATCTCAAACGCCAACCATTCTGGCCCCTTTGGAATCGTGTTCCCACCTCCGTGATAAAGCATCGTGCCCTTGGGTATGGTGGATGGGAAAAAGCTAAACCCATTGTGATAGTACGAAGATCCCCACTGTCGCCCAGCAGAGTGAATAGCGTTGAAGATTCTGTTTGCGTTCTCTCTGGAACTGTCGTTGCTTGGCTTGATCTGCTCCGTCAGACCAGTATTAGCGCTCACGGTGGCACTGAAAGCCAAGATTAGAGTGCCCAAAGCCGTTGGAACCATGGCTATCGTTGGCTCGGAATAACTGCGAATTCGTTGTTTTCTTGCTGTTCATTCACAGCAATTGAGAAAAATGTCATCTCGAGTGCCTATTACTCACGTGAAGCCTGAGAACTGTGGTTGCGCCGCGCGTACACCTCACTCGGAGACCGGTTATTTCCGGATAAGAGTCACACAGCTTAGATTGATAAGTGGCTAACCGACCAGTCTCGATCGTGACAGCTATTTGAAGTATCACGTTGTAGCGTTTTGAACTTCTGAATCGTGCATCATGACTTCTTTATGGTGTTTTGGCAATGTCGGTAAAAGTCGCATATGAGAATGAATGCTATTTGGGCGCATATCACGATGCAGACTTGTGCTTGCGCCCCTGCAGACTGCGACCATTGCAAGGCGCCTACACAGTTCTCTTGTCATGTGTTGCGCATTAACCAAAGATTTCTACACCCTCAGAGCCACAAATTGACAATTGACCGCCACGTGTGCTCACCCCATGGCCAGATAAGATCGAAGTGACGAAGCCCAAGCTCCAAGTCCAGGATGGGCGTGGGGTTGATTGTTAAGGTCGGTCCATTGTTCCACTGTTTTCCTCTCGGATGGGCTCCCCTAGCGTCCTTTTTTCCTGTGAACTCGACGTTGAAAAAGGTCAAACAAAGCAACGACTGATACGTGAACTGATATGTCGCCCAGTTAGTTCGGTCGGTGAAGCATCACCGTGAGGCACAACACCCAATGAGCGCAAAGATCAGGCACATGGCACGGCCGAAAGTGGGATCATTGGGCACCCGGTCACCAACACCGGCGCCTCACCGCTGGTCAAAAGAGGTCAAGGTGATTAAAATGCGTGTTATGATTTCCATCTTCCTCGAGACGGGTTGCTCGGCAGACCAAACCCCGGCAGGTAAAAGGCTGCATGTTGTTGGAAGACTGATCATACGATGAATGGTGCCGGAGCCATGGTTTTGGAGGGCAGCTGACCTGAAAGACGAGACGGTGACAAGCCACTGGGTCGTACGAAATACTGTACCTTGGAAATGGCCCGTTCCCCTGAGTTTACGGTGTCAGGAGAAGTATAGTTGGGTTTATCCATAGCCAACTCAAGGGGTGAGCCCAAACGGACCAGACTTGTCATGATGACTGGCAACATTTTTCAACCTAGCCCCCTGGTGGCTCCCTGAGCCGAGAATTAGCTTCTTCTAAGTCGAGAGG
This sequence comes from Mariannaea elegans, assembly GCA_930272665.1. Lineage (NCBI taxonomy): Eukaryota > Fungi > Ascomycota > Sordariomycetes > Hypocreales > Nectriaceae > Mariannaea > Mariannaea elegans. The sequence continues at coordinate 642,540 of CAKNEU010000009.1, read as the reverse complement.
CTCTGATTAATCCCCTGTTCCGGTCGAGGAGACACGTGGTGGAGGACTTCCCTCCATTTGCCAAGTATTGTGTACCGTGCCCAGCAGCCTTCCTCCGGTCTGGGTGCCTTGTATTCCGTACCCCCTAGACAAAAGTCGGGTGTTGCGAGAATTGGCGTCGATTGACGGATCACAACCTACCCTACCTGTAACTCTCACTTGCATATTGCATCGTTGATTCTATTCTTGTCTTCCGTCACTGAACGTCTCATCACGCTCACGGGTCCCGGCCGGTAGCGCAAGGACGAGAGCGGCCCCTCTTTGACGGTAAATTTGGGAGGGCGATGGGACTTTTCCCCCTGCGAGAAACCTTGTGGGGACCCTGTGGAACAGCCCCCATGAAACCTCCCCGGCCCCGGGCGGCTCAGTGCATCGCGGGGTTCGGGTACGCTACGGAGCCTGTACCAATACAGGGCCTCAGCGATGATGGCGGCTAAAATGAGCTTGAAAGAATGAGTGGTGTCTGAACTGGCACATCATGGCAAGGCCAAATCAAGACGATTGGATGGAGAATTGAATGGTTGGAATGTAGTTGAAACTTTCCGAAGCTCCTTCAACGCCAAGACTATCCTTCCTATGAGCTGAGTATGGAGACCCGAGGTCATGATGCTGTGGCTGCGGCCACCCCACCCATTGTATTGAAGACGTCACCCATTCCCTAATCCCACTGCATTTCGGGGTTTTTACTTTCTTTCGTTTTGACCTCCCCGTTTTTTCATTTTTTCATCTAAGATGTCATATATTGTAGCTACAAGGCAATGGTAAACCTAGCCAGGAAACCTTTCTCAGAAACGGGCGTCGAAACGTACATCCGCAATTCAATTCCCGGCTCTGAGGCAAAGATCGGCTTTTAGTCACGACTTGCATTTTGCTGTGATCTCGTGCATATCACATATCAGACCACTTCTTCGTCTTACTCCTCTCCATCGACCAAGTTTTTCTTCTCTTTGCCCCCCCTTTAAATGCCCTTATCTCTACCTCTACCGTCGCTTCATCAATCGGAGAAATGATAGTTCATATTCAAGTCTAAACATATAACTAATATCCACGACAACCACCAAAACACCATCCCAGAAATCAGTCAGCGGACTTTGTGAACTCGCTACCGCCTCATCGACCGGGGATTCAATATCTTTCCCCGAAAGCAACCAAACCCCGGAAATTAACCTTGCAATACAGGCTGTCGTCCAAACACCGCTCAACGTGACCGTCTTTTCATCCTCCGGCACGCCACTGGTCTCCTCACCTTGCGGCATCATCGCCTGCTCACCTCGTCACCTCATCTAAAACCCCACGCTCCTACTGCTACCTTGCCCTTGTCTCTGTCAGTTCTCCTTCTACACCTTCTGCTTCCTTATCCAACCTTGCTGCGTACAACCCTAAACCCTACACACACTCCCTTGCCACCGTCTTTCGCCTCTTCTTCCCCTGCATTGACCCGCGCTGACGGGCTGAACCAGGGTCGACATCTTGGGTTCCATATCCCCCATCTGCAGATTCTCCCGGCCAGACCTTGTCATTACCTACATCCCTGAGGCCCCTCTCAGTCTCTTTGGTGTAGCCATCATCGACAGGGGATACCTTTGTCGACACCCGCTCAAGCTCCACAACTCTTTCGATACTGACCTCCTCCTTCACCACCGCCTTTTTGCGGCTGTCTGAGTTTTTCAGGTCCGACCAGGGTTTGAAAGTTATATCTTCTCACCTACTGCCGCCGTATTTTTTTTAATTTTTTTTTTGAAGATTGACGTTTTGAGTATCCCACTGACTTCCTGTCAAGTCATTTCCCATTGCCCTTTTTTTTCTCTCAATACCCGCCAAGCCGTAACCCCGCAATCATGGCACCCAACCCGGTCCGCAAGTTTTCCACGGGCGCCTCCTCCCATCGCAAGAGGCAGATGAGCCTCGTTGTCGAGAAGGAAGGTCAATTCGGCGCTGCTCTGACTGTGAGTTTTCCAGGAGCCCCCAGAATAGCAACAGAAGCTAATAATACAGACTCTTTACCTCGGTATCTCAGCCGTCTTCGCTGACGATCACACTGCCGTCATCGCCCTCGCCATCCATGATACCACTTACCTCGTCGACTTTTCCGTCAAGCACATCGCTCTTGTGGAGGAGATGCGTGAGAATCAAGATATCATTGCCGATCACATCCTGAAGGAAGTTGAGAGCTATGAGCATGAGAACTTTGTCAAGTTCATCGGTGCCGGTCTCCCTACCTCGCTCAAGTACATGAGCCCGACTTTGTGCTCTCGTCTGTGGCTCGAGCTCGACATTATCCCCGTCGTCATCCGACCGGACTCGGAGGCTAAGGAGAAGAACTTTTGGGATGTCAAGCGAATTGATGAGCAGGCCGATTCTATGGTCCGAAAGTGTATCCTGTAAGTCTCTTGTGCAACAATTCCGAGATTATGCTGACAGCAACAGCAACTTCGGTCCTTCTCTGGTCCCTCTGTTGCAGGTCGGCTGGAGGGGTGTTGTCCAGACTGATGCTGGTTTCCGAGTTCACCTCACCACCCTAAACGATCACAAGGCAACTTGCGGTCCTACCACATGGAACACCCTGATGAAGTCTGTCACCCAGCTCCGAGAGAAGAAGACCAAGATTGCCTTCTTCAGCGCTACTCCCCAGGGTGGTGGTGTTGCTCTCATGCGTCACGCTCTCGTTCGGCTCTCACGTCTGCTTGGCGTTGAGGTGACCTGGTACGGTATGTACTGATCACTGGGGGGGGGGGGGGGGGGGGGGGGGGGGGGGGGGGGGGGGGGGGGGGGGGGGGGGGGGGG